>JAVTVY010010856.1:0-55980 GCA_036873755.1 Hanleya hanleyi
TGTGTCGTCAAGATGGCTTTTATACGACAGTTAGTTATCGTAGATTAAGACAGTGAAGAAATAACACTTCCAACACGAAAGATGGTGAGCTGCCAACAACTGGCACGGACTGTTTACTGTTACGACATTGACGGCTTACAACATTCCTTTACGACATAGTGAATACCGTTACATCTCCCTCTTATTAGGGAAATCAAATAATCTTTGATTATTATCTGTGTCCAAATAACAAGTCCAAGTTTTTAGAGTTCAAGTTGTACATGTCATGTTTGACAGCTTGTTGTTATTATGTAAGAACACTGATGAGTTTCCCAACTGTAACGATAATGTTTCAATAAAACAGCCTTTCAATAAAACACTGTCTTTGGAATGAGTAGTCCTTTCCCATCCATTTATGACCATCTCAGAATGCAGAGAACTGAACACGAAACTGTGAATACTGAATGTAAATTCTTAAGCAACGTATTTACACATTTTCCGCGTGAACCAAAAGTCATCAACTTAACGACATGCTCTAATCTTAGTCATGTTCTCAAATCTGATATGGTGATATATAAAGAAATTTACTGGCCATTAGCATTAATCTTTTGACTATTCTTCATACACAGTTCTTGGAGATAATTATTCGACTTTAAGTCTTCATACAGAGTTCTTGGAGATAAACATCATTTGACTTAAATCTTCATACACGGTTCTTGGAGATAAACATCATTTGACTTAAGTCTTCATACACAGTTCTTGGGAGATAAACAGGATCTCTCAGTTGATGCGATTGCATCTTAAGCACTTCAATATCTGAACAGTTTAATGATACACAAAATCACTGTCAACCGGTTTCCTAATCACACGCCCACTCCTAGTCATTTGAGTGGGAACAACACTCTGTTCTGGTTGACGTCCCACCTGATCAGGCGCTGTACACATGGGCTTACATGTAGTTGCACATGCTCCCGTTTCTGACCTCTCTGGGACAGTTGGGCTATCAAGATGTTTATCACGAGAAACTGTTACAGGCTGGTTTATAACCACCTCCTGCCGCACTGGTTTGAAGATCTCAGGAGTTTGACGAAGATGCCTCCTGTTTCTGCGATAAACTCTACCATTCTCAGTTCTGATTTTGTATGATCGAATATCAACCTGATCTTCGATCCGCGCTCTGACCCACACTTTCTTATTCACGGGTGATCTCACTCTCACAATTTGACCCTGTTTCATAGGTCTGAGCTCGGTCGCTCGCTGATCATAGTAGAAGGATTGCTTTGCTTTACGTTCCTTCAGCTTAGTTTTTACACCAGAAATTGTCTTAGGTTTGAGAAGATTTCCTGATGTTGGAACGATGCCTCGAACCCTCCTGCCGAATAGACGCTGAGCTGGAGAACAATCTAGCCCCTCAGTCGGTGTGTTCCTCAGCTCGAGTAATGCCAAGCAGGGATCGGACTTGGCCATTGTTGCGCGTTTCATGAACTTCTTGGCGGACTTCACAGCACTTTCCGCCTTTCCATTTGACTGGGGATATCCCGGTGAACTAGTTATGTGTGTAAAGTCATATGTTCGTGCAAAATCCTGGAACTCCTCTGAACTGAATGGAGGCCCATTATCGGACGTCACTTCGCGGGGAATTCCGTGTCGCGCGAAATAGGTGTTCAACCTTGTGATAACTTCCGTGGCCGTTAAACTGTCTACGTGATCCACCTCATAGAAATCTGAAAAGTAGTCCACACAGACGATGTAGTGCTTGCTCTGGAACTCCAAAAAATCACATGCTACCTTGTCCCAAGGACGATCGGGTATCTCGTGCGATATCAGGGGTTCACGTGACTGCTCATTTTGGTGACTATTGCATGCATCACATTGCCGAATATGGTTTTCAATGTCCTCATTCATATTCGGCCAATAAACCACTTCCCTGGCTCGGCGAACTGTGCTTTGTACTCCCAGGTGACTGGTATGCAGTTTCTTCAAAATACATTCACGTTTGCTTCCTGGCACCACCAGGCGCTCACCCTTGAAGATGAGACCATCCTGAACCACTAATTCTTCTCGGAAAGTGAAGTAGTTTCGGATACTGACAGGAACGGACTCTAGTGTTTCAGGCCACCCAGACTGAATTACTTTCATTAGCTCAGCCATTACCTTGTCTGTTGCCGTACCATCACGGATCTCCTTCACACTGGTCTCGGTCATGCAGAGATACTCAACCATGTTGATCTGTTCAACCTCCTGCTCAAACTTTGAACGGCAGTTTATTGTCATTATTGTGTCACGATCAGTGTGCTACCATCACAAGGAAATGCCCTACTCAGTGTGTCCGCTACAAACATTTGAGTACCTGGCTTGTACACGATTTCATAGTCAAACTTTTGCAGGCGCAGTAGCATACGCTGTAACCGTTTCGGGGCACTCAACAAGCTTTTCTTTTGAATTGAGGCCAACGGCTTGTGGTCCGATTCAATGAGCACTTTACGCCCATAGACATACGTTTCGAACCGTTCTAGAGAGAAGAAAACCGACAATAGCTCCTTCTCTATCTGAGCGTAACGTTTTTCGGTGTCCGTTAGCGCCCTTGACGCATATGCAACTGGCTGGCCTAGCTGGAGCAAGCCTGCTCCCAGACCGTCCTGGCTGGCATCGCATTGTACCACTACAGGTTGACTGGCATTGAAATACTTCAGTGTTGGTGCCTTTGATAGCACCTCCTGGATGCTCTGGAAACATTTTCCATGTATTGCAGGGTCCCACAGAAACTCTACTTTCTCCAGAAGTAGTTCTCTAATTGGAGCAGACAACACTGACAGACCAGGCGTGAACTTCTGCAGATAATTGAGGAAACCCATGAGCCGTTGGACCCCCTGCCTGTCAGTCGGCGCCGGCATGTCCATAATTGCCTGGATCTTAGCTGGATCAGGTTTCAAACCACTGTCGGTTACCTGGTGACCAATATATGGGACAGATTTGCGTTTATAATTGAATTTGTCAGGGTTTAATTTGAGATTGGCTGACCGGCATCGATCTAGGAATGCATGAATTTTTCGGTCATGATCCAGTTCGGCTTCTGCATCCGTTTCGCCAACTCCCCAGATAAGGACATCATCCGCGACGGCCTTCACTACGGACAACCCCTCTAGAGCCTCGTTGACGCGACGTTGGAACTCCTCAGGTGCCGGAGAGACACCAAACGGCAAACGAAGCCAACGATGAAAATTTCCAATGTTGAAAATGTAGTCAGCAGACTACTCTCATGATTCAGTTTTACATGCCAAAATCCATCTTTGGCATCAGCTATGGTGAAAATCCTGGCTTTGGAGAGTTCCGGTAAGATATCTTCAATGGTTGTCATTGGGTAGTTACCTCTCTTTAGAGCACGATTCAATGGCTTCGGATCCAAACACAGTCTGATTTTTCCATTGGATTTATGGACCACCACCATACTGGAAACCCAATCTGTGGGTTCTGTGACTGGTGTGATAACCCCAAGTTCTTCTAGACGATCCAGTTCCTGTTTTAGTGCCTCTCTAATGGCTACTGGCACTCGCCGTGGTGGTAACTGCACGGGTGCGACCGATTTGTCGACTTGAAGATGAAATTCCCCCTCAAGGGTACCTTGGCCCGTGAACACATCTTTGTATTGACACTGTATATCCCCTAGGGAAAGCGGTTTATCTTCCACTGTGGAAATGTTCTCCCCGTTCCGTTCAATATTGTCGTAATTGACACTGATTAAGTTCATTTGGACAATAGCACGGCATCCAAGAATAGGCTTGCACCTATTAGGCACTACTTGGAACTCAACATTGTACCTTTTATCAGTCTTGGGATTTGTGACCCTAATATGCGTTTTTCCAAGTGGCTTCACTTGAGTATTTGGATCAAATAGCTGCAAACACGAGTCAGACACTTTCACGTTTTTCAAACTTGGGTCATCACATAATTCCTGATAAATGTGCACAGGCATGGCGTTGCATGTAGCCCCACAATCCAACTGAAACTCCGTAGCCTTTCCCGATATCACCATGTTAGCGAGAAGACGCTTTGGAGGAATTTTCTAATTTTTCTCATGCACACTCCCAATGATATCATCTACAGTTAGCACAAACTCTGAATCAGAATCTGACGATTCACAATCAACTGTTTTCACTTTGTGTCTAGCCTCTCGGCGACGCGGTTGCGAGCATTTTTTTTCAAAATGCCCTTTCTGCGCACATCGATTGCAGGATTTATCTGTTGCTGGACAGGCATCCCTGCTCGGCTCATGACGACCGCCACAAAATTTACAGTTCATTATTTCAGATAGTTTTTTTTTTCCAAATTTTCTCCCATCTGGCCTTCCATACTTTCTGGGAGTTTTAAACTCTGATTTTGACCTCACAAATTGCACGTCCTCCGTGTTTGCCTCCTCAGGGGCCATGCATTTAAGTTTATTGGCTGTGGACTCTGCTGCTCGGCAAATGTCAATACATTTCCGCAAACTAAGATCTGCTTCCTGCAACAAGCGTTTCCTAGTACTGTTATCTCTATGGCCCACAACTATTCTGTCACGCAACAGGCTATCTTCGAGGGTACCAAAATTACAGGTTTTTATCAGACCCCTCAAAGCCGAAAACCATGCATCGAAAGATTCCACACCCTCTTGATTTCTCTTATTAAAAACATACCTCTCGTACGTTTCGTTGGTCGCGCCAACACAGTACTCCTGAAATTTCGTCAAAACAGTGTCTATATCCTGTGACAGTTCTTCTGAATCAAACTGGAAACCATCGTGAACTTGCAAAGCTTCAGATCCTATACAAGTGAGGAGAGTGGCAGTGCGTATAGAGTTTGGCTGTAATTCTAGTCTGCTTGCAATTTCATAGTTTTGCCATGTTCGTTTAAAATTGCGCCAATTTAAAGCTAAATTTCCAGAAAGTCCAAGTTTACATGGGAAAGGAACGTTCTGTAACACCGTAGGGATAACCGGTACTTGATTCTCACCGCCCGGCATGCTGAAAACGTGACCCGGGAATAAATGTCAGTTGTGGTTGTTGTTTACGACAGGGCAGGCGTGTGCAGCAGTATGCAGTGGTATAGGAACCATTTTCAGAGTCAGATATTCCACACACCCGGGTTGGCACTCCTGTCAAAACGGCACTCAAAATGTTCAACAAGTCCTTGTTTCACTTTCTGACACCATGTGTCGTTAAGATGGCTTTTATACGACAGTTAGTTATCGTAGATTAAGACAGTGAAGAAATAACACTTCCAACACGAAAGATGGTGAGCTGCCAACAACTGGCTCGGACTGTTTACTGTTACGACATCGACGGCTTACAACATTCCTTTACGACATAGTGAATACCGTTACACCGATCAAGAACGTTTCCGACTTTTTTCTGTTTCTTAGACCTCGCCCCTTTCCAGACAAAGATTCACGACCTATCAATCAAAGCTGTGGCCTTACCTGCAGAATAAAGTTCATGTTCTCAGGCCCGAATGGGTGTTTAAAGCCCCTTCAGCTGCCCATTTCCCCACCCTTCTACAACCTCGTCCAGTATTACACTGAGGGCATATCGAAGACGAGAGATAAGACTACATTTTAGAGTATGTATATGCATATTTGATGTCCCAGTTCTTTTTCTGGGTAAATTACAAGCGTCTGGACCAAATACAAAAGGACAATCATAGTATACATAAACTAGGCTAGTTATCTGCAAGAGAGAAGATGTCAACAGTTCTCAGTGATGCCGGTAAGACATCATGATGTTCCAAAAATATCAAATCCGTATCGCTGATCCGTATGATATTCGTTGTAAGTTGTCATCTGGAGTATGATGTATCTCAGTTACACTTTGATTGTGCCTGTTCATAGGAACACCATGACGATCTTGAAGACCCTTTTAGGTTTCTTAGCTTCAAGTCACTTTCCCCCACGCCCGTCTGGCAAAAAATTAATTTCGGCCTCCAATGGGTGTCAGGTAGCCGTTTTGAAGTGTTTTGCTTTTTTACGTCACCTAACAGTCATCCCAATACTGTCGTGACGAACTTTCATTTCGACCCAAATGTTGAATTACGTAGCTAAAAAAGCAGAATATGGTGTATGTCGTTCATACCCTTTTCACACAATTTGGAGTCAACTGACCAAAATGGGTTAACTCGTGAATCCTCATCCACTCTCTCTTTACTTCTCGACAGCCTACCAGCAATAGAACACGTCAGAAAAAAAAACAATCCTGGACTTACCGAATAACAATTTATCCGCAATATTTCTTAAGCATGTATCACGAATAACAATCGAATACAGTGTTACAGCGTGTTTGGTAGGGAATCACTTTACCGACTGCTGTCAGCAATGAGCCGGTATACCACAGTGTCGATACAACATAATATCGATGATGCAAGTGAAGCGATTGATGGATGGAGATATGTATTTTCAAGAACAATCTATGGATCAGGCACAATGACGTAAATTTGAATATCTACCGTCAAACTAGGATCACTATTGTTCCTGAGGAGTAGTTCAATCATCTATTATATATTATAACAAGAAAAAAATAACAAATAGCTTATAACAATTATATATAGCATCAGTGTTTGATGATATTAACAAGATATGACGATGTTTGTACCGTCAGATCCGTAAAAATGTCGAGTTTTTTTCTCCAAATGAATTCCCAAGTCTTATATCTCAGTGATGTTTTGATTATGTCTGTTCATATGGTCATCATGTATATCCTGTATGATGTTCAAACGGTCCCTATCCCCAGGTCGAGCGGAATTAGATACATGTTACGAGACATAGATTATGTACAAAAATCTGTAACACATGCGTGATGAGGAATCGCGTGCACTGCAGTTCACGGCTCAATTTTACTATGGCTCGAGATAGTAGGACCGAATATAAATAGCTATATCTAAATAAATATAGGTTCCCTGAGAATTATTTACTTCTACAGACTTTCTATAATATATCACCTTCCCTATGGTGTACATTAATATTTTTTTTTATTTTGGCACGTCAATGAACGCCTTCCCTATGTTAAATTAATGGGAGCACTTTTTGACCGACGGAATAGGTCTAATAAAGATTTTACTCAATCACGTTATCAATGGAAAATGTATTCACGTCTCACCAGAATGACACAATTTTACTTGAAAAGTCTATGTAATTATATTTGATCATAATTGATGAACCTACACAATAAACCGAAATTCTTTGAAGTATCTCTGAAATAACTGTTGTCCTACAAATGCGACCGTATAGTCACTGTATGAACCGTCACATAAAATGACATAATTATCTAATCTACACAAAAAGTCTGGGCGAAGCATTAGAAAAAATCAAAGCAAACGAAAATACATCAGGTTATGCAAAATCCTGGATTAAACATTTTGGGGCAGACGAGGTGAAGCCCAACTTACTTTGTTTGATCTTGTTAAATGGTTTCCTTAAGTGGCATTTAGAAGTTGGGAACTAGAAGTTGTTATCCATAAGCAATTTGTTTATTTATTTGTTAAATGGTAACCATACTGTTTAGTAAACGCTGTCAAAGAGGATCACGTAATGTAATCTACCAATCAAATACTCGACGTACATTGTACCAGCAGATAAAATTAATTTAATTTAATTCTCAATGGATGTTAGTAAAAGCTGCGAATATCAATGCAGTGGGGATGAAATCAGTACGCGCAACCGTGACCCATGATGATATGACGCTGAAATACGATGTTTCTGCAGATAAGCTTTAACGTTGAGTACATAATGGAACTTAACTTTGGTCATATTTTCCAGAAAATGTGGTGTGCTGCCTATTGAACCGACTTTCGGACGAATACAGGCGGTTCTATCATTTGATGATTTCGGAGGACAATTTTGCGGCCAAATTTGAGCGACACATTGCAGATGTGCACATCAGAGGCGGAGCTGTTGAGTATACGTACATTGTGATGTGTCAGTCAACTAACATCAACAATATCTTCGAGTCAGTAAGTATTAAGAGGACAAGTATAGTAGGACAAAGAAAGTTTGCAGAGAAGAAAACTTTTTAACTGTTAAAGTCAGGTTACATACGCCTCTGAGGTTGCACATGTATCTCAGGGCTAAAGCATTTACTGCAGACGCTGAAATACGGACGAAGTCGCCAATTGAGTGTTATACACGGAATAAAATTTATTAAAGTTCAAACTTCACAATTTCAGCTCTGCTACCAGTGACCACTCACGAATTTTTTGTGATTGTGTGAACCTTGCCTTAATATTGAGGTCAGAAGTTCAGTTTTTGCTTCAAATTGAACACGATATCTTTTTCCTACCCTTTTCTCGTATGCATTTTTTCTTGTTCCATTAAATAGTTTTAGTAGAGTGTTTACCGATAAAGGAGGGATCAAGTTACATGTATGATTGAATACCAACATGTTGACACAGTTATGTCGATTGCAGATTGCCTAATCTATTCTCAAAATTTTTGGAGAAATTTTTTTGGAGGTAAATGTAACAGTTCTATTTTCGGTAGTGTACTTACGTACTACGTTATAGTTACCGTTCGTAATACATTACGACAACTACATTTGAACTAGCTCAATGTATAACTGCATGCATTAAAATGATCAAAGCCAATATGGCAAATTAGCATAGATCTAATGGAATTTCTTGTCATTGCTGACAGTTAAAACAAATGCATATTAATGGTTCCCAAGTGTCAGCGACGGGCGATCAATTCTACGTAATGCTGAAAAGGCTGGATGTGGTTTACTATTACACGAAACAATTATTTTTGCTACCCCGTTCATGCAAGCGAGACCTGCTTTGCAGGGAAACCTCTTTTGAAAATAATTATCGAAACCTGCAAAAATACTCACATGATATGCCCGCACGCGTATCTGAGACAACCCTGGAATAAATATATCGGCCAAATGGATTACAATATTCGGATTCAGGCAGACTTCGCCGCTTCAGATTTGTCAATACATGAATATACCCGATCGTTATCTCTCACTCTCGTTCTTCTGTAGATAAGATATATTAAATCGTCAAGTGATTGTTGCTTAAATACGGCCCGTGCACTACAGGTCGGTTTCTCATACTAAAAGTAATGAGTTCGATGTCGGTTGGAATACACGGAAAGCAGCCATCTTCTGTTGTTTAAGCGCGGTAATCGGTAATTGCGGTATCAGCGCGGTGGCAATGCGGTAGCAGCACCTCAACTTCCGCGGTAGTTTGATGTATAATTGACATCGGTACTGTACAAGACATCATTAACACAGTCATTTAAACAAATGTGCGTATAATCAGGTAACTGCTTTCAGCAACTGTCAAATACGTCTTAGCTTAGATCCCACTCAGCTCAGTTTTTCCCCAACTCCATGAGTTTGGATCTCAGAATGATTCAAACTGATTACATTTATAATTTATTTATTATGTAAATCATTAGGCATCACATACAATGGTTTAAACTGATAGTAGTCTTTCATGGCGTCACATTATCAACAACTGACCGTGTTATCAAAGAGTAATACTGTTTACAGATTCCATTTGTGACATAGTTAATAAAGACGTTATATTACAGATGAACACGTTCGAGCCAAGAGGTTACTGGATGGCCGGGTTTTTGCACAAGTCAAAATGGTTGATCGTGACGCTATCATTTGATGGCGCCTTGTTTTTGAAGGACATCAGTGGTCTTGAAAATGCACTTCTTGTATCCCCATCAACTAACACAAGCTGCTCGCAGGAAAAGGTACCTTTTTATTTTGCTAAGAACACTACTTTACTGTAACCCTGGGAATAGCGGAAATGTCATTTTTACCACCCACAAGATGATCGTCATTAAATTCATTAAAGTCACAAGAATTACTATTCTTGTCGCAATGCAAGTGATGAAAGTTGATTGTTCACGCATCAGCCCGCCGTCATTGCGTTTTGCCACAAAATATATTGAGTTGGAAATCAACTCTTTTGAGCTGACGTGAATTCTTGTGTCTCACACCTTAGCGTACAAAAGTGTTTTATCGTAGCGAATGATTGCAAACTACTAAACTACATGTTACGCAAAAAGTGAACTTGAGAGTTTATGGTTTCGGCTATGATTAGTCCTATGTGAAATCACCCTAGTGTATGATGCGCTGGATGAATACTACCCATTAATCCATGTTGAAGAAACTGTTCAAGAAACTCTTAGCAGTTAGTTACAGCAAAAACGAGAAAAATATCTCTGCCATGCATGAAGCGATAGTGTGACTACGCATGTGGGAACTCATAGTGCTACCCCCTCGTGTAATTGGATGAGAATGCAATCAGAATGATATATAATATAATGACGATAATGGCGATCTTCATGTCGATTGGTTGAAATGACTGGGATTTTCCAAATGTTCCTTTCAGTTGTATGATTACGTGATCAGTTTTAAGATGAAAATGGATTATAGTCGTAGGGATGACAGTCAGTCAGCTTATAAGTGTATACAATATTATCTATGAGAAAGCTATTAGACAAAGCATCAAACCGAGAAAAGACTTGGAAAATACCAGTCGGACAGTGATGATTCGTAAAGATGAATAAAAACACAAGTTAAGAATAAGTAAACGTAAATTGTGAATATTCAAGAAAAATATATATATAACGTAACATTGAAGGGGTGGTGGAAAACATTGCCGCGTACTGACAGAACGAAAAGGAATCCCTGTGATGATTTGTATCCCAAGCCAAGCTTCTACTGTAGTTGTTCATGCAGACATATTTAATGACATGTTCACACGGCCCATAGCACGGGCTTGCGCGGTATTAGATACAAATGTTTCAGGGCGATGATGTAATAATCTTATCAGGACATCTGTTGGACAATGATGAATTATGTGACCACCAGATATTTAAAAAACGGCCCAAACGAGGGAGTATTTATTGAGTGCAAGTTCGTATTCAGAACAAATACCTGTGACGCCCGACGTCGACCAAGCGCTTAATTCTCCACCATTTGTTGAGCAACACTGGGCTTGTAACGGTTCAGTAACTGAGTATCCGATCATTGTTACCAATATGATCACGAATGTAACAATAAATTGTTTTGTTAGCAGTAACTTAGTGTAAAATGCCTGGTACCTGCGTGGTAGATTGACAGTACAATATCCAAATGATCAAATGTATTACAGTTTGTTAATTACTGATTGGTTACTGATCAGATGAACAAGGGTACCTTTCTCCCCTGTTCTGTTCAGTTCCTCACCAATCTGTAGCCAATATCATTTAATTAGATGTATTGGATGAGAGCAGCTAGCCTGTACACAACAATATCGCTGCACGGAGAAGAGCAAATGGGATCCTCCATAGTGTACTAAATTTTAAAGTTCACTTGTATAACTGACGGTGTAAGGTTATATCACATGGCAATGAATTCTAATATGTCATGTAACATGTACCACTTGCATTCCCTGTACGCTCCTCTTATCAGGCAATGAAGCGATGTAACCCCCTTTTCTGCATAGCAACGGTCGAACTACACGGAGAAGAGAAAACCCTCAAGCAGCTTGGCGTCTGGCATCAGAACTGCCTGAAGATGGGAGATACTGGCAAAGATCAAGAAAACTGCGATATTGATAAATTACAGAACCAGGATTTGTTTCCTAATCCATTTTTCGGACTGAACAACCGAACATTGGTCGTGGGAGTTAATACGGTATACATACATTGTCTCATTTACAATAATTGGTGCATTGTTCAAAATTAAAGCTTTGACAGAACAATGTAGGTTTGAAATAATTCTTCCGACCGTTCTTAGATCCACGAAGACTTTAGTTTTCCTGACTTTTATTTTAAATCTACCTGCATTTTAGTTTGAAAAGTGTACTACTTTAGATGCAAATTACCGGAAAGTCAATGCGAATGAAAAAGGATCGTTTCTCCACAAAAAAAATAAAATATTGTAGTAACCGCAACGTTCTTTGGTATACTGCTGCTTCCACATTTAAGGTCACCTGTTGGCGTAACAATCGATGTTTGCACGTCGCAACGTTTTGATGCGACCTAATCGGGTTATTGTCGCATATTACTAGAAACGCATTTTCCAACTGCTTCATATTTATGGGTTGGACATCCCTTGATGCAAGTACACATGTGTCGATGAATTTGTAATTCACATGTTTGCATTAAATCAGTAGTGGTTTAAACTCTCATGTTTTCAACTGTTTAATTATTTGAAACGTTTCCTTACTTATCAGTGGCCAATATTCATGGAAGAATATATGGAAGACGGAGTGGTCAAATACAAAGGGTATTGCATGGATTTATTGGAGGCCCTTGCGAGTGATTTAAATTTCAGGTAATACAGAGAAACAAATATAGGAAAACAATCTCTGTTGTAATGCCTGGTGTATCGTTCATTTTGTTTCCTTTGGCAGAAGAGAGTTCTGCTAAGACGTTAATCCGCCTGCCTGTACTTCTTAGCGATAGAAGCAGCTTTGTCTAGAAGTGGTGTGATGCATACAATCTTCTTCCACTGAGAAATTGCATCCAAATAATCAACAGAATGGTTCAGAACTGCTTTGGATTCTCAATTTCACCATATACTAAGATTTTAACGAGTAATTTAAAAAAGGAAGATTTATTAGAGATAAACGTCTTCTCTTAGCTGAAATCAAGCCATATTTCACGGAAGGATGTCTGTGCGATATCAAACCACCAAGTATTGCCATTAACCAATGCATCTCTATACTATGAAAGAAGCCGGGGGTTTGACCATGCCACTGGCCATTGATGTGAATGGAGCAGCAAGAGCCGTGTGTGCGTTCGTGTCACTGAGTATGTCGAATGTCGAATGATTCCTACATGGTTCATATAAACCTGCACATTAAACGTTTATCGATATCCTCAATGGATATTCCTTTTCGACATTACATCTTACATGTGCGTAGAAGTTATACTGTATATTTGCAATTTTTACAGCTATATTCATTTGCAGCTGTGATTCATTATTAGAACGTGTGATCACTCATCAATGAAAACCCTACGGAAATCGGTCACTAATTACAACGTATTGTCTTACAGCTATGTTATGAGGTTCCCCGAAGACGGAGAATGGGGTGAACTGAAAAATGGCAGCTGGACTGGACTGGTTGGACTTCTAGATAGACGGGTCGGTATAATATATTTTAACAGTAACTGGCAAAATGGTGAATTTATCGGTAATATTTGATCAGACACAAGTTTGTTCACGAATACCCTGTGCATGTGGTCGCTCTGTCTTGCAACTAGCTGTTTACAACTTTTGGACTCCACATTCAGAAACCAGTCGTCGCCGTACAGAATTTGAATCGAAGATCTTATTTCTAAGATATATGGAAAGATTTTGTAGAGAGAAAGAATAAATTGGTCGTTAGCGTGACGACCCCGGCTCAACGTGCCGATTCTCTACCGATTGAGCTATGACGGCCAATAAGTATTACACCCGTAGATTGTTCCTGTGATAACCAACCTTCTCTCTTGGTGATGCATTCTGCGCAGCTGGTTTTATAATGAAGGAATGATATTTGGTATGGCATATAGCCCGCCACTGAGCATATATACATATGAAATGATTTTTGAGAGAGAAAGAATAAATTGGTCGTTTTGCGGGATTCGATCACACAACCCCGACTCAAAGCACCGATGGTGTTCCGACTGAGCTATGACGGTCCAGTGTATTACACCCGTGGATTGTCTCTGTGTTGACCAACCTTCTCTCTCGGTATTGCATTGTGCACAACTGGCTTTATTATGAAGAAATGATATTTGGTATGGCGTATAGCCGCCACTGAGCATATATACATATGAAATGATTTTTGAGAGAGAAAGATTATATTGGTCGTCAATGCAACCCCGAGAGAGAATAGTAGGCCGGCCAAGGACACGAAATGTAACACAATGATGGCATTGTTTGTTGCAAATGCTAAAATTAGTTCTTTGTGTGCTAGGGTTGACGTCAAATACGGTCAAAATTCGTAACAGTCGTTTCTAACTTAATATCCATTGTGATGTTTGTTACCAATGGGTATCGAGGCTAAATTGGTTTCATGTACTGTAGAGCTTAAACACAGGTATGGCTAATCCGTTAACTATTGAAATTGAAGTAATTTTGTGGTCACTTTACGAGGCAAATCAGGTCAAAAATGAGGAAAAATTCTGTTTTATTTCATATATATTGTACTCTTTACTTTGGTATGCAGTATGGTTCAAGGTAGAAGTGGATACCAAGACAGCTTTGGCAATTTGAGGCTTTTGTCCGCATTTCATCGCGGAAAAGCAGAAATTTTGAAGAAATATGACAAAAACATCACTTTTCTGAGACCCCACGTGGCCGCCATCTTGAATTTTCCAATGATCCTCTGCTCGGGGGGTTAAGCAATAGGCTCAAAATGACCGCAATACGATAAACTATAAAGTCACGAAGTTTTAGCTCTCCATATTTTAACGTTCCGGAGATAGCGCAGAAAGTTTGGTAGGGTTAACCAATGCGATGAGGTTTATCTTCTTTATAGCTACGGGGTTAACTATAATATTCAGAAGCGGAATCAGCCAACCTCAATCCCCGGGAATAACGATACTATTCAGGAGCGGAATCAGCCAACTTCAATCTCGCTACACAGTACACCTCAAATTGCTCTGGTCGAAATAGGATTAAATCCTCTCAGATTGACCTTGCTTGATACAATATCCATTTTAATGAAACTTTTAGCTGTGTGTATATGTAATATACGACATCAGTTCTGATTGTTACCATCATGAAATCCTCTAGCTCTGTGGAATGATATGATTGATGCCAACCTTTCAGATTGTTAAGGAGATTTGATGATCCAAAGTGACCAAAAATTACCGGAAAATAAATAAAAGCATGTCTTAGAATCCTCTGTATTCTGGTTTGAACGTGCGGTTGCGAGGAGGTTTGCCTGTGAAGTCATAGGATTTCGTTTTAGTCGCCAGGCGTCGTCAATTTTCTCCACCTCTTACATATCTCACTTTATATATATCGTCAAATGACTTGCTAAAGAAATCAAAATGACACGATATGTCAGTTGACCTTTCACAAATGCATGTTGAGTTTTACTAATAGAGTGTTTGACAAATGCGTACATCTTCACATGAATAACACGTTCGAGCACTTTAGAATTTATAGCAAGGAGAGATATAGGTCTATAGTTAGTTATAGAAGTTTTATCTCCTCGAAGGACAAAAATGCAGTGTTTTGGTGCCTGGTGTATCCCAGGTTTGCATATGATGAGTATGTAATTTCAAAAGAATATATTTCATAATAATAGTACTGCTTATTTATTGATGGATCCTTTTGTATTCACAGGTGGTGAACGTAACCGTAGCACCGTTGGGTTTAACAATTTTGAGAACAAGTGCTATGGACTTTTCAGAAGCATATTTTTACGAATTATCTGTTGTGGGCTACAAGAAACCGAGAAGTGAAGACCTCAAATGGCGTGTACTAATAGACCTAATCTCTTGGCCTGCGGTTCTTTTGATGGTGTTATGTATTATTGGAGTATCCACTCTGCTATCCTTATTTGAACTTTTCAGCCCATATGTCGACGAGACATCCTACAGACCTTTTTGCAAATTCAATGAGTCTGTTTGGTATTTATACGGATCTTTAATAAACCAAGGTAGGTCTGTTATATTAGTCATACTATTAATACTATTAATATTACATCGCATCAATACTCATTATACTAACAGAAAGCCGTCAGATTACACATTAAAATGAACAGTCGTAGCTCTGGTAGCATTTCTTCGGACACAAACTGCACAGAATTGGTCGCAGACTACTGTCTTCGGTGTGTCCTGGCTGCCATTTGCTGGGCTCGTGTTTTTCCATTGAGGTTTTATGTGAAACAAAAGCTAGTCTAATGGTTTGTCATATTGGTTAACAGGACATTCGCCTATTTCTGCATGTCTGTTCTGGTTGATATTCTTATTTGTCCTGTAGGCAGCCGATATAATCCACAGGCATTGTCCAGTCGCATGATGATATCGTTTTGGATGTTCTTCTCTCTGATATTGGTGGCCACATTCAGCGGGACATTAGTAGCCTACCTAGCTGTGGCCAGATCTCACGTTCCCTTCGACACGCTGGAACAACTCGTGGATCAATCAGATTTCACCTTCGGTTTCACCGGTGGAACATTTTACACGACCTTCCTTCAGGTAATGGTCACAAAAAAAGTTATAATAATGAAATTAAATATATCTCTTTTGAATCATGTCCATAGATATCGCTGTTGAACGTTCTATCTGTTATTTTGTGTCAAAAATTCGCCTTTTTCAGCTGATATTTTCCATGAAAATTGTTCAAATATTCTGGCCTCTAAAGCGTCGGAAATAATATATCATTTTAACGTTAATGGGTTCATCTGATTAGATTGTTCTCCAAAATAGGGTAATAAACCCGTCATTCAATATTCAGCTCTCGTCCGTTACATTCCATTACGCCATATGCAGGCCCCTCTGGTATATTACTCTCCAGGTAAGGATAATTTACCATGTCGAAACTGTAATCATCTCCCTTTTCGTAACGTCGACGAGAGAAACGACCGGTTTCATTTCTGTTGAGATATAAGTTTAAATACCGTTAGGACCATCAGTAGTTTCCTTCAAATTCAGTGAAAGTGGCTATATCCTTCACTGCGTCATTTATAAGTGATTTTCCACGGCGAGAAGATCGTCTACATTGCGTTTGGTGAATGAGAAAGAACGGGCTTTGGTATTGAAAGCGTCTACATATAATCGTATTCAGAAGAGAACAGACATAGGTCAGCCAAATGTGTGCACATTAAGAACCCATAGAAATACCTATATGCTGTTGATTTTATGTTATGTAAAATTTCACATAGATATTATTAATGAGAAATTCAAGAAACTCTATAAAAAAAGAAACATCCCATGAATGATATCCCGTGTATGTAGTGGAACTAAGGAATGCTTTATGACTTATGACATTAACATATCGGCGATCAGTTTTCTTGGACGCCGATATTATTAATGGGCTAAGACGGTCAATAAGGTTCTGATGAAGGATTGTTGTACAGAGAGCCGAGAAATCACATGTGCATACACGCCTGTAGGGTGTTTGTCCGTTCCTATCAAATTCTTCTGCAAGACATTTTGAGTTTTTCAATATCTATATGCATTAAATGCCATAGTTCTTAGAAATAGTGGCGCAATACCTTTCCGAAAAATGTTTTTGCCTCCTGAAGGGCCCTCGTCAACACGGTTGAAAGAAGCTTGATGCTGCAGCTTCTAAAGCCAGCTCTGAATCTCGCTTTATATGTGACTGAAAGAGAAATACCTCTTCCCTCCAGAAACGTTTTGTGGTTGTTAAATAAATCTTCCAGAGTAACTGTTGTTGGGGAGTAGGCCTAAGGAGATGTATTCGGTTATGGTGTGGGTATACTCAATTCCTTAACCAGCAATAGTAAAAGTAATATTTACAAATGAGTATTATATTATTTGGAGTATCAGCGATACGGATTTGATATTTTTGGAACATCATGATGTCTTGCCGGCATCATTGAAAACTGTTGACCGCTTCTCTCTTGCAGGAAACAAGCCTATATTTTTGTATACTATGATTGTCTTTTTGAATTTGGTGCTAATACTGTTATATGGAAAATGGAATAGGTCTTTGGATTATGGACGCGGATATTCTCTAACGGACGACGGCTGGATTATGAATGACGGACTAGACGCATGTAATGCTAGAACTATGACGAATTTACTCTGGAGATTTGCTAGAATTTTTTGGCATTTGAGGTATTTTTGTGCCTGTTTGCTTGGGGTACTACTGCCAATATGGTGGATTGTTTTAACGGCCTTGTTCTTGGTGAGATCCAGCTAGTCCGTTAGTACTATAGGCTCAAGATTTTCTCGTTTTGAGCACTCAATAGCATACTCTTCCAGTGCAGTCATAACTATATTCTGGACGGCCTTTAGTTTTATTTTTCTCGGCTCTCTATGTTTATGTCCCTTCATCAGTAGTGTTTTAGGTCTTCGCCCTCACTATATCAAGGTAACCTGTCACAGCATGCTGACATGGTGTATCGATAAAGTTCGACGATTCACAATGCATGCATTCCAGCAATTTGTACTTACAGCAACAATACTAAACTAGCATAACAATGCATTCTAAAATTATTCATTCCTCGTCGTGATTAACAACTACGTCGAGTTCAAGCACACGGAAACACGCACTGCCGTTTCAAAAGATCTGAGTGTATTTTAGGGACGAGAACAGTTTCAGTGTGTTTTGTGTTATCGAAGTTCGTGTACTGATAATTTTCACAGTGGCTATTACTATACGTTCCCGTATTCCTGTGTAATGGTGCACATAATCTGAGCGCATCTGTCTGTTCTTCCCTTATCTGCATCCTGTTATGTTTTGCTGCTCTTCTGTCAATTGCAGTCTTCAACCATACCTGTCTATACAACCATGATGGAAAAGATGGAGGACTTCTCCAGGGATGACCCGGATATATTCAGCAATTCCTACGCCCGACACATAGAGAAAGTTAAGGCCGGAGGGTATGCCTATATAATCGACAAGTCCACCCTTGACCACTTCGCATATAATGACTGTGATTTGGCCGTGATGAAAGAAGAGTTCATATCAATGCAATATGTCGTAGGTGCACAGAAGAATTCACCCTACACAGAGATGATATCCGAAAGGTTCGTTGACAACAAGCATTGTCTAGTCTATTCGTGCTGTCTGGTAAACGGCATTATGAAATAAAGGTCTATTTATTCAGTATGTATACTGTAGCAGCCGAACGGTCTGTGCAATGGTAATTTTAACATAGCCATATCTGAACGTGTAATCCCTTCTAAACGGCCCAGGACGTTAATAAATTAATATATTATACTTATCGGGAATATGATTCAGTATTCCCTAAGTTTAAGATTTTTTGGTTATAACGTACCGTAATCGCTATCGATTGATTGATGGTTGACGATAGGACAATTCTCCTTCGTATATCTACCAGAGACAGGGTCAGCATATATAACTATAGTTTCTTTATTGTTCCTTGAATTCAAACGGTGAGCAGTCGTGTTTATTGTTTCCATTTTCCAGGAACAATGGAGAATAAGTGTCTCTATTGTTTCTAGATTTTCTGCTGATCCTCCCGCACAATGGACGAATAGGTATCACTAAAGTATCTACTGTTTTGATATATTGATAAGATAAAGAGAATCTAGAATGTTTCAATTGTTCTCTATGGATAAGGAGTTGGTATCTATATTGTTTCTATTGTCTCTATTATTACTGTAGATCCATACGGAATTATTGTTTGGATAGATCCATACCGTAACAGATGTCTCTCAAGTTGCTATTGTTTCTAATATATCCTATAATCAATGAGTGGACGGGTGTTGTTTGCTATAGATCGCTATAATAACAGCTATGGTAACCGTCCCCTTTGTCCATGTACAATGGGCAAAGCTTGTCCATACCCTCTGTATTTTTTGATAGACCAATGCTGGAATATCCATCTATATTGTTCGCTTATGTCCACACATCACGTATATGCACTGACACATTGTGTCTGTCCCAATCTGGACAAGAACGGACAAAAACATTTTCAAGAAGATTATTTTCTACCAAAATGGACTTTAAGTGATTAATCTGGGTTACCTTGCTACTTACTATGACAAGTTAATCAGTGTATCTAATGGATATTTGGTCTGAGGTTTCAGATCTTTGTTATAAGGAAAAATACTTTCAGTAAATACATCAGAGATACAAAACAAATGACCAGTGAGCACTTTTTCATCACCCATAAATGCATCGTTCCTGTAGTTGACAGCTTTTCTAGACTGAAAGAAAATTTGGTTGAAGCAAAAATCAGCCACCCACAGGGTATTTTTCGAGTAAATATATGTTATTTCGTGAGCAAAATTAACATATGCATACAACAAAGAAACGTATATTGTTCATTGTTTTTCAGAATACTACAATACCATGCCAGTGGACTACTAGATTTGTGGAAAGAGAAATGGATTCCCAGAATGGCCAAATGTACATCTCGGAAACCACTGGCGGAAACCATGGATCTCTCAACCGTACAAAGTGCATTTTACATTCTACTCCTCGGAATGACAATCGCCGGCTGTGTAGTTGTTGTTGAAAAGTTATTTTGGAAATGCAGATATAATACGTCGCTTTATAAGGGGGAATGAAAGTGATGCTATCAAACGTTTCACCTACCTTCTATTCACGTTGTACGAAACCTGATTGAGATAGTAGTGCATGGGATCCAATATTTCAAAGGTTCAGTGAGAGTAACTGATTCGAAGATGTGGCGTCGAATTACTTGTATGATTTGGAGTCCTATTGATCCCAATATATTAAATCGGTCATAGCAATGCTGTAGGTTTCACGTGTAGGCTCTTATTTATGGAATCGTGTTCTCGTTCGGCATTGTGTTTTATATAACTACTCGACGTATTTAACTATTTATAGTTGTTTTTCGACGAAGCCGTATACGCTTGCTTTGGCTCGACACTCTTCTGTTCTGTGGGCATTATTCTGTCTTCCTCTGTGTTGCCTCGTATAGGACGGTAACAACCGAAATGCGGAGATGACGCTACTTTATGTAGATCAGGCTACTGTATATGAATGACTGACAAAAGACGACTTCAATCCAATGGAATTGAATGAAATAAAAACTCCCGAATTAAAGCTTATCCCATAGGAACCGGGTATTAAACATATAAACTCGCCAGATCAGCCAGATAATCTAATTAGTTAGGTACAAGTTCATAGTTCATTTTCGCAGTCAATATCGTACTCTCAGAAGATACGTAAACTTCTGGTGATCGCACCAGTGTACTGTGGCTTTCATTCATGCAAACGTGGGATTCAGTCATGTAGTCAGTTAATATGGGGAGAATATTTCTTCGGTTTAAACGTTCAGGGTTGTCTTTTCCCAGAGAGAACACGGCAAAATTTCTAAAACGTCGTTTAAGCCAATATTCTGTCAGTAAATTCTGTACCAGGTTCCTTCGATAAACACGTCGTAAGCTCTAGCGTCTTGAAAGTTCGAGGACCAGCTTGGACGAAGGTAGCAGGTTGAATGTTTTTGTTTAATTGGGCCCACTATACTCATGAAACATGCTTTCAGATTAGAAAAAATGTGTATACCTGCAAAATCTGCTCTGATAACATGTACGCATGCGTAACTGAATACTTCAAAAATACATATTTTGCACACTTTTGCAAACCATTTAAACTCCGTCGCGTATCATTTTTCGAAGATATTTCTTGATAAATATAGTCTCGAAATGTGAATCTGGACCAATCGTAATCTAGTATTGAATTCCGAAGAGGCTTATCCGCAATCCGATTCGCCGGGTGGCTTGCGTGAACGCAAGTTATTGTCAAAGTAATTGTGAATAATATATTAAGTTTGATATCCTTACCACTGTAGAGCGGCTACGAGAGATGTCTTTAGAAGAATTGTTACAGAATCACGCGTTAGTGTAACACAGGCATCGGTTGACAGGCAGAGCAAAATATATTCATCGTAACACAATAATGCCTCATAAGAATTTCGTCTGGACTGAAAAAGGACTTTTCACGCTACAGAATTAACACTTTGACGGGAAATCGCCTGGAATGTACTAAGATAACATCCACATGAAGTCATTTGTTTCGAAATTATTTTTCGATCGACTAGACAAAAAATTCATAATCTGGGGTTATTCCTTTGCCTAACCGTTTTATGCACAGATATTTATAGTAGGCCAGCCAAGAGATGAAAACACACTTTTGATGGCATCGCGTGTTAAAAGCAATCATCCACGCTTAATCAACTCTACATATTGTGGGGATTGAGATGTGACCGGATGACATTCTCGCTTTTGACCTTAAAGGTCATTTTTAGGCCAAATAGGTCACGTGGGTTCAAATCAGGAAATTTTACCAAACTTTTCGCGAAAGCTTAGTAATTGAAGATTGAAGCTGGCTCAATCTTTAACACTTGATAGTTTATTCAAGTGGGCTCATTTTGAAAATATCTGCATAATCACTGGTACAAATGATCATGGGAAAATTCAATATGGCGCCCCGTAAATTTAATCCAAAACTTACTCTGAAGCAGTCAAAGTTGCCCATACATATAACTACTAATTGTAAATGTTTAACAAGGCGATTTCTAACTCTTAAACAAGGCGAGTTTCATTTATATCTGAAAACACTTGTGTCATTGTGGATCCTTATCCATCAGACTGGAATCATGAGAAATTGAAAGTGGCAGCCATGTAGTTTCGGTATCATTTACTACGCGTATGCATATCTGACAGCAAGGCATTATACGACATCTTTATGACCATTGAAGTGGCATTCCCAAAGTGAACTCCGGCTTCATCTGAGCATGTACCTGTGCTAACAGGGTCGGAAATCTGTTCTTTTTACTAGTCCCAAAACCGGTAAAGAGCTCTGGAAAGTAGATATTAAGGCATTTGTGGGTAGAATGTGGTATAATGTTTTTTCTTATTTTTTTTATTTTTTTTACCAAATTTGGACCTGCTGATTCTGAAAATGGCGTATGCCAAGCTGTATTTGTACATTTATATTTTGCTTTTCAATAGACATCTCCTTAATTCGTGATATTGTTGGGATAGAATGGCTGAGACATTTTCTGGGAATTAACGCATCAAGAAATCTACTGGTCGTGCATTTTCCAATATGGCTGTCATATACATCCACTAAACATTGTATTTACTGATCTACCAGAAAATATGAGGGTGATTCATACTGCAACATTAATAGCACAGGTGGCAGCACATATAGTTCATTGGACCACACATAAAACCTAACATAATAAGCTAGGACACTAACATAATAAGCTAGGACAGCCTCTAGCTGCTGACATTAAACCTACCAGGACTGGTGGGAGTGGGGACAGCTTCTGTTGTGATTCTTCCTCCATTAGGAACTTATCCCTTATTTGCATTGCAGTGAACTTCACATAATCCTAGGTGTAACGGTTCACACATGGATTTGAAATGGTGGTCATGAGCTGTCTTCAGAAATTTGGTTATCCTTGATTTAGTCCTATATGGAACATTTTTCTCATCTCAAACAACATGCAATTTCTTTGATCGTAAACATGTACTGATTCGCATACCGTCAACGGCCTTTATGCACATTTGTTGAAACATATAAGGCCTCTTGCCCCAAGAATTCAAAATGTTACCCCTCCTTTCATCTATCACTCACGACACCTAATTTCAGACTGCTATTTGGGCAAACCTTGAAGCGCTTTTGCAATCTTCTACAATATTAGTCAAAGTGTGGTGGCATCAGGTCTAATAGGTCTGGCGTCGCTTACATCTCACATGCACGATTTCAAGTTAACAGAGCTATGTTATCAGCCCTCCTCTTCGATCCAGGAATCGAATAGCGCTCGAGTCGGTAATAGGAGATGTGTGGTCGCGCCATTCTGGGCATCCATCCAGAAATGAAGCATGACTCATGATTGCACACCAGGACAATTGCGTTTCGAAATTTTAATGTTGGTGTGGTCACCTCATGAACAGTTAAACAAATTAGTTATTCTCCGTTATAGTAATTTCTACTGATGCAACGAGAGCCTGTAAGAGTCGCCAAGCATTTGGTGGTCAAAAGAGTGATTATATGCATCTCTTCGTGGCAAACTTCGCTGTATAATGTTGAATTCTATGACCCTGGTTGAAAATTTTGTTTCCTTCAATGATGAAATCATCCCGGAACTACCATATGTACTTGTCTGATTATCAAATTATGTTTAACTCTTCTAGCAAATATTAAGCTAAGACCTCCTTGGTATGGTTAGGTGACAAGCCAGTTCCTTGATAAGGGGTATTCCGACCATCTGACTGCCAACAGGGACACCAGGTCAAGGGTAATATTCCTGGTCATCAGATTACAAACAGCTAGGGACACCTGGTAAAAGGTAACTATCCTGACAATCTGACTACGAACACGGGTACCCGTCTCCCTCCATTTTTATGGAATGTTGCTCATATGTTCCAAAAAGAATATCTAAAACCACTTTATCTTGCATCTGACTGGTAGACAAGCTGCTTGTACAAGAGCAATACCATATATATTAACAAATGTTTCTGTGTGTAGCTTCCGGCTTGTGACAACCCGGTCCTGTCCAACAATCATGAGCGCCATCAGATATTTCCTTTGTTGAACAATTTTGTCAGTTGAGCTATAAAACTGATAAGTTTGAAGTTTCGATCATGCGGATGGGGGATTAGAACCAGATCAGTGGGACACTATACTTACACATAGCAAGGGAATCGGAGGTGGATGTTACATTGAATTTTCACATATGGATGACAGCTGTTAACAAACGATGCCGCCTCTTCTTGGTTTGGTTCAATAATTTGGGGTGATTGCTTCCCCAAAATGTTTTTCCCCAGCTAGGGAGCTGAATCTTACCACACTATACCATTAGATCAAGCTCTACAAGAAAATGTTTTTAAAATCCAAGATGGCCACGTGATGGTTTTCGATTTTTTTATTTATGTGTTTTCTTGCATGATAATTTAGTAAATAATCATCTGATGTAAAACGAAATAGTTTTTGTCCCCTTTTCCACGCAGAAAAGTAGGAATTTGAGCCAAAAATGACGAAAACAACATTTTTTTCTGATACGCCACATGGCCGCCATTTTGAATTTACTCATGATTTTCTGCTCGTAGCTATGGAAATAGGCTCAACATGACCCCATTATGATAAACTACAAGGCCATGGAGTGTCAGCTCTCAATTTTTTACCGATTCGAAGATAGGGCAGCAAGTTTTGGAAGGGGGCCACAATGCCCCCCCCCCAAAAGGTCTGGTAGTGTTAAAATTTCCCATAATCCATTGCATCTGTGAATATGCAAATCACCAGTAAGTAAGACCAGAAGAAGCAAACTAAAAAAAATCAGTCACAATCACTCTTTCTTTACGAAGATATTGCAAAAAATAGATGCTTTATCCTTATTTGACCTCTAATGGCCTTTATGACCTAAAAAATGACCTTAACGGTCAAAAGTGAGAATGTCATCCGGTCACATCGTAATCTGCACACCATGTAGAGTTGATTAAGCCTGGATGACAGCTTTTAACATGCGATGCCATCAAAAAGTTTTCTAGCCATCTTTGGATTGGGTGGCTGGTCTACTATTAGTTGTTTCAGTTAAAATCATTAAAATCTATAAAAAAAAAAAAGTAGTTAGAACCAATAATTTGGAAACAAATACTGTAAGACAGAAATTATTTTATCAGTATCGTATACATATTTGACAAATTGGTTATCATGATAACAGTATCATTGATATCTGACATTTTCTTGATTGTGTTGCTATTAAAAGACACCTCTTTTTCAAGAATCTAGTTGTGTTAATGTTATTCATACGAAGCAGGCTCTCATTTGCAAATTGTCCGGTTATGAGTGAGTCAGTGAGCCAGGCAATCCGAATGCTTTCCCCGGCAAAATAAGGAGAACCGTGTACATCAGAACCTTGATTGCTGGCATGAACATGCAGTATGGGACTGTTACCAGCAAGTTCTGAGCTGACCTACTTTTGAAGAAATTTGACCTACTTAGGTGACCTATAAACCACGAAATTGGCAAAAACATGTCCTAATGTCAAGGTACACACTTAAATCATATCAAACCCTGCTTCGTAGGTCCTGTGACGTTAGTCACACTGCCATGTTTTTAATGGTGTGTGTATGTTTCCGTTTTTGGTTATAAACCGTCCACGCTGACAAACTCAGTATTTGACCAATTATCGCTTGCGCTTAATTACTTCACAAGTCGACCGTTAATAAATATATCCCAAGGATGTCTTATTGCGAACGCAGCAAAATGAATAACAGTTGTGAGCATTGTGGATGACATCCGTAAATAATTGAATTCGGAACGTTTTACAAATAGTAGGGCAATACATTAATGCTTCTGGTCATGCTGTTGTTCCTTGCCACTGCTCATCAGGTTGGTTGATCATGTTGATTCCAAATCGAAAATGTTCGTTAATGCATTGTTGTATTCATGTCCCGTGGTGCGGGTTATACTTGGTGTAAGAACGCACAGGACAAAGCCTACAATAGCCTGTCTGAGCTCAACAATGCGTCTAGACGTGACCCTTTTCACCTGCACAAAAGCCTCAACAATGCGTTCTTACACCAAGTATCGACCCGTGATGCCCTCTACCGAACGGTACCTGCACGAGAAGCATTTATAGTAAGCCTCACTTAAACAGACATGATTGGCCGTGACGAAGTTTTGTGACTTAAAACTAAATGGCCTGTTATAAGCGACGGACGAACCGGAGGGAAGGCCGTCTTGATCACGATTATATATATAAATTTACCACTTGACGGCCACATTTGATACAACAATTCACAGACGAGACGTCTCTGTGACCTACATACAATTTTTGGACTTTGTACAGTAGCAGGCGTCAATTACGACATTCAATATCCAGCCGTCGTACAAAAAAAAATTTCGCTCCAAAAATTGAAAGACCTGTTTTGTATGACAATTAGCGCAAATTCCAAATGTGTAGCAAAATAAAAATAATAAAAACGCAAGATGGTTTCTTACAAGAGCGAAGCGGTCAACAGCATTCAATGATGTCCGCAAGACATGATGATGTACTTTACATAAGAATCCAAATCAGTGACCATTATTCTTTATCCAAATGAATATGTCCAACTGAGTATGTATCTCGGTCACGCTTGTATCTCGGTCACGCTTGTATCTCGGTCACGCTTGTATCTCGGTCACGCTTGTATCTCGGTCACGCTTGTATCTCGGTCACGCATTCGTTGTGACTGTTCATTTGAACACCATGGAGATGTAAACGAATGATATTCTCTAACCGGCTCCTAGCCCGAGTTAAGCGGAATTAGGTCAGTTACAAAACGTAGCTCCAGAGATCTTGTACGCTCCGATCGTATTTTGCCGTCAGTATAAGATATATATCTTATAATTTGATAAACTTCCCCGTAGCGAGATTTATGCGTATATAGTCGAATGCAGCCCCAATTAATTATCGGAACTGTGCCAGGCAAGAGATTGTAAAGTGGATCTACAGTTTTGATTCAAATCGGCAAAACATCACACAGCAATGTAGACGTGATAGCATAGAAAACATAATATTTGTATTTCAACGTAAGGAAATACACAAGGTTAAGAAAGAATAAAAACTCGTACAATAAAATTGCCCGACTTCTTTTTCCACCACACATTTAAAGTTGCGTTTAATCTTGTTCTTCCGTAAGACATTCTGTGTTTATAAATTTCCACATATATTCGACATCTGATTTTCTTAATGCATGGCAGCACAATAATTCTCTCACAATGATTTAACAGCTTTCAAGGCTCTTGTTAACTCTTGGAAACTGATTTAACGAAATGGTACATTGCAAAACAGTATTGCTAGAGAATATTATGGCACGGCAATAACTCAAAATCTTCAAAATAAATCCTTCCTTGAAAGATATCTGTCATGATCGGTACATGTTCAACGAGAATAAATCTCATATATATCGCGAACCACTTTGGTACACTTGTAGAGAGAGAGAGAGAATTACGGTTTAACGTTGGTACACTTGTATTTCCGTTATACCTAGCTGTATTATATTTGATCCATAGAGAACAGGAACACACGGTCTACCGGACGAGAGATCCTGAAAGATCTTGGCGCCCACCATTGTCCGATAATTTTGAGCTAATGAGCTAATTTTCGTGCATTGCTACTAAGAACAAACCATTGATTTGTAATTTTGTTTGCAGAATTTCGAATTTGAGCGAAAAAGATCGAAAAAGGGACACTGGAAAACACCAAGATATTATCTTTATAAGTTCAGGAATTTCAAGATTTCTAGAAACTGTACTTATGTCGGTTGTAACAGTACAAGTGAATTGAGCAAAGTTAGTGTGAACGTGAATGTCCGGAGGACCCTTCGTCCTCGTTTTGTGGAAGCGAAGACAAATCTCTTGACACTTTGGCATGAGCTGTGAAACATACCTAACATTTTATAAGTAATGATAATTCTGTTCTGTTTACTGGGCTAGTTTGAGATATCTCTTTCAAGATACCATGCTCGAAAATAGTAAGATGGTACACAGCTTAATACTGTTGGGATCCGCTCCGTGCAGTAATATTGAAACTTTGAAAGTGTCTGAATACTGATTATCTCTCTTGGATCGAAACACGCAGTAGTCCACAGTTGTCGAGTTGTGACGTCGCGTCACAGGAGTGACGTCCCTTCGTGTAACCGACCCGTCGGCAGACGAAACGGTGGGGCAGTTAACTTGCAACGCCATGGACTAAAGTAAACTGATTTAAAATTTGAAGGAATACATTTTAATTCGATATCATTTGAACTCCTTGATATAGAAAGTGAAGGTATGGATATTTGCTATACTCAATATATATAGAATATGCCCCACCGCTTGATCCGCCGACTCTTGTTATGCAACGTCACAACTCGAGAATACCGTATTAATTTGAAGCATAACTTGGATTTTCGAATTGGACCAAAAAAGATATCTTGCACAACTGGACCCCAAGGGGAACCTGTGTTTATGTACCAATTTGAGAAAGATCCAAAGGAATTCCCTGAAAATTCATGATAAGAAAATTTCATGGGGAAATTCAAGATGACTACCTGGCGGCCATATTGGATTTTCGAATTGGACCGAAAAAGGAATATTGCACAACTGGATACCAAGGGGAACCTGTGTACCCAATTTGAGAAAGATACATGCAGTACTTCCTGGTAAATCACGATAACAGAGTTTCATGGGAAAATCCAAGATGGCCGCCTGGTGGCCATATTGGAAATGTCGAATCGGACCAGAAAAGGTACCTTGCACAATTAGACCTCAAGAGGAACCGGTTTCTGAGAAATCGCGATAACAAGTTTCATGGGGATATCCAAGATGGCTGCCTGGCGGCCATATTGAATGTTTAAATCGGACCAGAAATGGCATCTTGCACAACTAGACCCCAATGGGAACCTGTGTACCAAATTTCGGAAGGATCCATGCTGTAGTTCCTGAGAAATCGCGATAACAAGGTTTCATGGGGAAATCCAATATGGCTGCCTGGTGCCCATATTGGATTTTCGAATCGGACCACAAAAGGTATCTTGCACAACTAGACCCCAATGGAAACCCGTGTGCAAAATTTGAGAAGGATCCCTGCAGTAGTTCCTGAGAAAACGCGATAACAAAGTTTCATGGGGATATCCAAGATGGCTGCCTGGTGGTCATATTGGATTTTCGAATGGGAGCGGAAAAGGTGTCTTGCACAACGAGACCCCAAGGGGAAGCTGTGTACCAAATTTGAGAAAGATCCATGCAGTAGTTCCTGAGAAATCGCTATAACAAAGTTTCATGGGGAAATCCAATATGACTGCCTGGTGGCCATACTGGATTTTCGAATCGGACCAGAAAAGGTATCTTGCACAACTAGACCCCACGGGGAACCTGTGTACCAAATTTGAGAAAGATCCATGCAGTAGTTCCTGAGAAATCGCGATAACAAAGTTTAATGGGGAAATCCAAGATGGCCGCCTCGTGGCCATATTGGATTTTTGAATCGGACCAGAAAAGGTACCTTGCACAACTAGACCTCAAGGGGAACCTGTGTACCAAATTTGAGAAAGATCCATGCAGTAGTTTCTGAGAAATCGCGATAACAATAATTATTTACGGACGGACGGACGACGGACGGATGGACCCGATCTGACTGACGGACGGACTGACGGACGGACGGACGGACGACGGACTACGGACAAAAAGCGATTTGAACAGCCCACCATCTGGTGATGGTGCACCATCTGGTGATGGTGGGCTAATAAACAGGATAAATGGAGCGTTAATATTTTACATTCATGAGCACTATTTGTTAGCTAAATCGATCATTTATCAGTGACAGACATCGAATTTTTGTCTTAATGTCAACCTGAGGCAATTTAAGTTCAAGTTTGCGTCAAGAATCCCTTTTATTCTATTTCGACAGGTACGACAAGAACAACGTCTTGCTGGGAACTTCCAAACACAACAATTTAGTGGATACATTTTCCAAACTGAGAAATAGAGGTGCTATAGTTTACTAAGATGTAATTAACCGTATCCTATTTTTTTGCATAATCACAACTGCATGGTTCAGTGTAGTGTACGTATTATTCCAGATAATATTACAATATGACAGGTACGGAATATCACAGAATAATAGAGAATGTAGAGGGGTTTTTTTCTTGAGCCAGTCTTTAATATGGTGCAACATTCCAATATTGACTGATCTCCTCAATATTCGTTAGCCAGTTAGGCCTAGGTCATTGAAAAATAATCCGAGCAATTTAAATTGGTTAACATGCGCAATATTATTTCCGGAAATAACAAGTTTTGCGAGTAAATGTGTCACAGTATTTCTACTAATGACACGGGATGGGATATTTTCATTGATGGATATCATTATCGCTCCAATTTCAACAATTTCGTAATGATTATCTTCAGTTACGTGGATATCAGTGTATAACGTATAACACCGTTGAATTATAATGAATTAAATCACATTTTATTAAAACCTTTCAAAACAAATATAAAAGACATACTTCTATAACCAAGCAGCCACAAACAGCTTAAATCAACAAGCTCTAGTCAGAGTTAGAAGTTTGTGGCAAAATCGCGCATATTGCCCGTATAGTGGACGAGACACTGGGGTCGTTGGAGATATTTCGTGGATACATTACCTGTAGCTATGATTCATTGGATCATTATGAATAAAAATTATAGCTGTTTCTTGGAGTTTTATTCTGTAATTGGAGTTGTTTAATCGAGACTGAAATTCGCCGATTTATCCTCCGGAGACAATGCACAATGACCTCCAGCTCTGTTTGTTATATATACCTTATATAAAATTCTATAATATTTTACTCTATATAAAAAGACAGTTTGAATGCTTCTCACCTTTTTTTTCATGAGAAAAAACAAATAATAAACAGAATGCATTATAATAAGAAAAATAATCAATATCGGTATATATTGAAATAACAAGACAAATTATCTTCAGGGCCGCTATAGACCGGACAGAGAACAGTTGTTAGCAATTTTTCTTCAAAATTCTAATTTTGGATCCCACACTGCCAGCCAGTTGCTTCCTCGAATAATATCTCACCAAAAACGTTCCAACTTCAGAATCTCTAAGCAGAGAGCGTAGTTCAGTATCGAGTGGATATCTCAAGTGACTGATATAACGGTGAGCTATGCACAGTACGATTTCGGCGTCGATGGCTTCGAACTAGAAATTAACTTTTTCCACCTATGTAACGTCTGTGGTGTCAGAGGCGTGCTAGTAGTCGAAACATCTGAAGCCTCTGTGATAGATGTCGTTTAGCTAGAAACGATGCGAGAACACATTCGTTTGAAAGGGATGGAGATTGCGTGAGTTTCGGTTGAGATTCGACACAACAGACGACAATGCTACCAAAGAGTCTGCCCACGGGCGATAACTGCGCGAGACCGTGTGACATTGCCTCTGCTGTGTGACGTCAGCGCGTGATCGTGTGATATCGGCACGAGATCGTGGGACATCACATTGACGAGCTGTTTTTTCATAAGACATCGAGAATTGCAGAATATCACGTGATGGATCTCAACCAATTAAAATAAACGAATACACAGTGAAGTATAATAACTTCACTTTCAGACGACTTACAAGTCGTGTATTGGCCCACGAGAACACCCGTTCATTTTTGGATACCTCTTCCCTTCTGATACCCAGATTCTTGAAGCTAACCAGAGTATAACACTTCGAGAAAAATTAGAAAAGTCAGAGAAAAATATGATGGCCCAAATTCAAGCAGAATACATTCGTCGGCTTGACATTATAAGAGAAATCGGATTAATTTTGGATTGAGATACTCTGTTTTTGCTACATGACTTAAAAACATTGCTAACGATTTGTTAAAGTCTCGCGCAAAAGAGCTTTGATTTTGACGAGTGAACACAAATGTTTCCGTGCAGAAATATCCGAAATTCCACGGATTATTTGTATATGTGTGTGTCGCCACTTCAGAGATTTTTCCAGGTTTATTCTGGCTTATTTTGACAGTTGACATACACCACATGTTCCATGGTGATATCCGGTCTGTCTGCTGTTAATGTTTCCATTGTCCTTCCAAATTAAACTTTTCACAGTATTTTACTTTCCATGTTTTTCGTGTCCTAAATGACCGAAGGGACATGTTTTTTGTTTTTTGTTTACCGGTATATATATCGTAAATATATAAGAGTACACATGCAGACCAAGTGGGGAAAACAATCCGTTTGAAATCGGTTTCGGACGTTTCACATTTTCTGAACTCAATTTTCAAGATGAAAGCTTTAGCGGCAGTCATGTTTTGGTGAGTTGATGGTTTGAACCAAATGCGTTTTAACCCTAAATCTACCGGGAAAATTATTGAATGTAAGAAATATTCCTGAACTGCTGAAGATTTACTAACTTTTTTAGAGTACCTGATAAGAAGAACGAAAATGCTGATATGTGCTCCCCTTTTCCTAGCTAAGATTCATAGCGTCTCCCTTCCCTCAACGCTATGCCGCGGGATCTCCCGTGTGTAATTCAGGTAGATAAACACCGTCGGAAACAGACCAGAAAATTACATTCACTCGCCCCAAATCCCCACTATCGTAACATATGGTCCTATCGGTTTAGAATGCCATCAATATTATTAGTTACAAACACTTACTTGCACTCGAAATGCGGCACAGAACGAAATGGATCGGGAGAGAATAACAAAGCTGCCATGTCAGTTTCTTGTCCTGTCGAACTCGCTGACAAGGTACGAGTTTCTTACACACGATTCCAAAGTTTGACCCCTTTAAATTTCGCCCATGGGACTAAATATAGAATCTCCTGCAGGCCCACACGTGTGCAATATTACATGCTGACAAAGCGGTAGATACTATCAGACTGTAGTTGAAGGGTACTTGGATTGTTTTTTTCAAATCAATAGAGCATGGAATATTGCACACGTGTGGGCCGGCAGGAGAGTCTATATTTAGTCCCATGGGCGAAATTTAAAGGGGTCAAATTTTGGAATCGTGTGTAAGAAACTCGTACCTTGTCAGCGAGTTCGACAAGACAAGAAACTGACATGGCAGCTTTGTTATTCTCTCCCGATCCATTTCGTTCTGTGCCGCATTTCGAGTGCAAGTAAGTGTTTGTAACTAATAATATTGATGGCATTCTAAATCGATAGAACCATATGTTACGATAGTGGGGATTTGGGGCGAGTGAATGTAATTTTCTGGTCTGTTTCCGACGGTGTTTATCTACCTGAATTACACACGGGAGATCCCGCGGCATAGCGTTGAGGGAACGGAGACGCTATGAATCTTAGCTACCCTTTTCCTAATCAGGACACAGGAACTGTGTACTTTGTACTGATCACAACAAGCCTCCAAGTGGGTGAGCAGCATGCATTTTGCACCATGTCTGTTGCCACGAGGGGAAGATTAATTTCCTCTGCATAATGAATGTATATGGATAGTCACACATGTCCAGCTAATCATATCGTAGTTAATTATATCGTCGCTATATGGTCGAAATAGGGCTAAACGCGACGTTAAACCCTAACTCACTCACTCCTGCATCACAAGAACAAAAACCCGTTTTACCAAATCCCAGTTGTTGTATTTTTTATACAGGCGTTCTCCGTCCTCGTATTTGAGAGACAAGTCCAGATGAGTAGTTTGCTAATTTTGATTGTATTACGGTTTTTACAACAGCGTGAACTTTCAACATTAGCATATTACTTTTAGAATAACAAAGGATTTCGAATGTTCATTCCATCGCAATAGAGAATTTCTTCGACGGTATGCTGGTCTTGTCCATTACTGCGGCTCTTACTCGAGCGTAGTCTTTCGATAGCAACCGTTGTCTTTTGTTGCCGAATGTTTATTCTCATGTAAGTCATGTTCATTTTCACCGCATTCATCCAGGAGTTGGTCAAACTTAAATCACCCAGCACGACAGACCAAAGCATGTACCGCGACGTCAAATTTATCACAGCTGTCAATTCGAGGATTGAGTTTGTGACGATAGGATTGTTGTGTTTCGAGCCGAAACAATAAAAAAAAATTGCTTACATGTGTTCCTCCCTCCCCATAGAAGTGGATTCCCACTCTCCAATTTTCGATCCCAGCTCTTCCGCGTATTTGTACTGGGCCTCGAAAGAAAAGAAAATAATGTCTTCAGAGGGAACTAACAAAAATTTCTTCAATGGTCTCCAATAGTTCAGTGTTATTAAACTGACACTTGGACGGTTTAATCTGAAGAAATCTGACACGACGCTTACAGAAAGAAGATTTTGTACTACTGAACAGATGAACAGTGAGATGAAGTATGTCCATTTTATTATACCTTTGCAGATATATGTCACAAATATCGGACAAAGCCAGGTTTTAACCACGTTCGATCGGTTCGGTATGGAATGATTTATTCTTTCGAGAAGTGTGACTGGGAGAATTGTAATCCAAATTAGCTTACAGGGCGATCTGGTTGGAGGAATGTGCATGCCATATTGTCGAATAATTGTGTTCGTCGAGAGATAAATGGAATTTCATGTCGTGTTATATGCATTACATGTCGGTGTATCATTGCCAAAACTGGTGCGTTACACCTATCAAGAATGTCAATTTCATCTGTGCGAAGCTCACTGGGCAGGTTTGTAAAGTAAGTCGAGTAATTGTGAAGGTGGAATCGAAACCGCAGTGCATTTGCCTTCTATTGTGATGTCTTTGTGTAGTGCATGGTGCTCCTTTGGCAACGATTTGGTGTAAGACTCACGAAATATAATTGACAAAGGAGCTGCTGCAAGTTGTGTTGTCAGTCTTTTGTCCAGGATATTACGTTTTCAATGGGAGGTCTTACACCAAAGCCTTGCCCTTCCGGCATCCTTTCAACGGTAAAGGGGCAAATTCTGGACAAAGATTTTGCTACCTTGAAATGAACATTCGACGATGTTTCTAAAAGTCAACGGCTATCTATGAAAGCTCACGCTCAACTAAGAACCATAATATGGCGACTATTTTTGTTACATGCAGAAACAGTAGACCTACAATTGAAATTAATATTACTTTTCATCCCGAGTATAGAAACATTATATACTACACTATGAAATTGAGTTGTATTTACTAAATATCATGGAATGAGTACAACTGTCCAAAATAATACATAGAAAATAAACTCCTTCCAATTGATGAAATATATTATATATGCCCTTGTTATATTTAATACGTAATAAGATATCCTCCTCATTACATGGTCATTATACATGGAATCCCATCTATTTAGCACATTTTCAAGGAATGAACCGAATTTCAGTGCATATAACCAGACATTGAAATTAATTGATTTAGAAACGAAAGAATTTAGAGTTTTCGGGGATCCTAGTCAAGAAGGGCTGATCGAACAGTTGTTCGTTGCAATTTTTGACAGACAAGACCAAGACCAGATATGGAAATGGAATGCCCGTCCGGATCGCTATATAACACCACACCTAATGTAGTCCGTCAGAGTATGTCTCCATATTTCAAGTAAGAAACAGACTCACACGCCCATCAATGGAAGTGTTTAGTTGCTTGCTTTTGTGTTTTACTGCTCTCAATCTCGTGTGGCAAAGGTACTTTTCAGGGTTAGCTATCAATGCGACCGTTCCGAAATGTGGCTTTCGCCAAGAACCGTAGTAATGGACAAGACCAGCATACTGCCGAACAAATGCTCTATCGCGATGGAATGAACATCCGAAATCCTTTGTCATTCTAAAAGTAATATGCTAATGTTGAAAGTTCACGCTGTTGTAAAAGCCGTAATAATTGGTGTGATCATCCAATTTGTCAGTGTAATATTTTCAATATTTTGACGGTCTCCTATTTCAACAAAAACACGTATGCAATTCACCTCTAGCAACTACATGAAAATATACTCCGCTTGTCAGGAGATTCGATAGGTTGGAATCGGTCTCTGATTCGTAATGTAATCAATTCAGTAAAGTACGAATGTTAATAACGTTACCAAACAATATGCCTACTGTGAATGTCTCGTTACTGAAATCAATAGCAATTGTGTACCGGTGTGACAGAAACGGTGGTCTCTCAGATATGAGTGTCCGCTTGCTATGATTTTAACCCAGTCCGGACACTGACATCTGAATAGGGTCACTTGTATATCAGAGCCCGCTCTTGGTAAAACATTGGAGACCGGACACTGGTCTCTGGGGACCACTGTTTCTATCACACCGGTACCCGTGTTGATGTGTGCTGTTGTTGATGTTTCATCACCTGGTTTATCATTTTTACAGTTTTTTGTGTTTTTTTTGTTTTTTTTTATAATTATAAATTGTTTGCCATGCGCAGAATATGCAACATTTTTTGTTTTGGACGATTACCTCCGTCTTCGTTTGGACGATTACCTCCCTGTCTTCACACAACAAGATAAGAAATAAAGATATGTATTTACATTTCCGTGTTTCTTTGCTCGGATTTCTTATGGGCTAATTACCCTAACTGAATCCTTTTCATTGAGGTTTAATTATTTTGTACGTTAGGTTCAATATGTCCGGAATCGTGCTGTAGCCTTCTTTGAATTTCGAAGTCCTTCGGTTGAGAGCGGCAAGATGGTCCAAAACACGTCACGATCATTTCAGCTGCGAGAGATAAGAGTATATTAGGATACCATTTATGTTCTTTGATACTGTTTTTAGAAATCCCTAACATTAATTTCTGATCTTGGTTATTCTTTTATACAAGCAGTTTTTTAGTGTTACTGAAAACAGTCACGTTATTCAAAGCTGTTTTTTTCGTTATTGCTTATAGAATCGATCTGGACACTCGTTATGAAAACAGGCCCCTAACGTTTCCCTAATTCGTAATTAAATGCAGAAAATGAAAGTAAAGCAAATCTATATTGAAAAACTTTGGGGAACCCGAATGAGGTTTTGAAAGAAATTTTGCTGAGAAAATGATCAACATACTGTCTTATTTTTACAATTGGAAACTGCATTCTGGGCATCCCCCGTCTCGGATACAAGTAGTGCTGGAGACGGTCGTAATTAGGCATCCTTACGTGTTTGTCAGTTTCTTCCTTCCGCTTCTTCTTTTCCACACTCTACTTATCCGTCGGATAACTTTTGAATGCCTTTGTCAATCAACTTTAAATTTGTGGCACATATTGGTCCTGTCTAGGCGAAGACATCTAATGTTTTTCAGCGCTGTCCGAAACTGGGAACTGGGTTTTTATCTACAACCCCCCTTATATGCAAATTTCCCTCTTGTTCAATATTTTCCGTCGGATAACTTCCGAATACCTTCGTCATTCAACTTCGAATTTGTTGCGTGTATTGCTCCTGTCTAGGAGAAGACACTCATTGTTTTTTCAGCTCTGTCCGAAACTGGTTCGAATCCCGCACGGGACCAATTTTTCAGCACTAGAATTTGTGCTATTCTAAGATAGTGTTATCCCAAAATAACGAAATATACTGCTATACGATTTCTTTCTAAATGATAAAAATATATCTATTCAGCTGTGGGAGCTGTGTCATTACGATCATCAGAGGGGTACTGTATGTTCGGCAACGATTTGGTGTAAGACTCACAAAATATAATTGACAAAGGATCTGCTGCAAGTTGTATTGTCAGTCTTTTGTCCAGGATATTACCTTTTCAATGGGAGGTCTTACACCAAAGCCTTGCCGTATGTTCGCTTTCAAGACTACCGCTCTGCTACCTTCTATTTTTGTGGAAGGCCCGTGGGCCGAGTGGTTTAGATCGCCGACATACAGTGCTGGCGATTAGGTGCCTGACTCTGGGGTTGCTGGTGCGAATCCCGCACGGGACTCGACCAATTTTTCAGCACTAGAATTTGTGCTATTCTAAGATAGTGTTATCCCAAAATAACGAAAAATACTGCTGTACGATCACTTTCTAAATGATAAAAATATATCTATTCAGCTGTGGGAGCTGTGTCATTACCATCATCAGCGGGGTACTAGTAGTATGTAGACGGGGTTTCAGCGCACTGTTTCGTCACTGCGCATGCGCGAGAAACCGAAAGTGGTCTTCTGCGCAGGTCTTGAGGAGGTCATGAGGAGGTGTGCGCATGAGTGTTCTGCGCAAGTGTATGACGTCACTTACGGTCTGCGTGAATCGGGCGTGACCTTAAGACATGTATTCCTCCGCGGTGATGCGGTCTGGCGGTGATGCGGTCTCCCTCCGCGGACAGAAAGTAGTCCCAAATACGTAGGTTTTCGTGAGAATGTTCGGCAATCTGTAGGGACCGCTAGTGGACTGATTGGATCGAGTGAGGTATCAAAGTGAAGCGTTCCTCCAGGGCTATCCAGTCATGGGTGGGAGCATGTAAAATTAGACTGGTCTGGTGCCTACGTGTCTGCGTGAGTGAACTCACGTGCCGAACACCTGGCTCTTCGAAGGAAAAATGGAACAATGTTGCACCACGATCGCTACAATGTTGCGGCATCATGCCAAACCGTGAATACCTGGTCTGGCGCCTACGTGTCTCTGTGAGTGAGCTCACGTGCCGAACACCTGGCTCCCCGAAAGAAAAATGTAACAATGTTGCACCACGATCGCTACAATGTTGCGGCATCGACATACAGAGCTTGAACACAAAAGGGGATTGTAAATTAACCTGGGAAGGATGGGCAGTTCCATTTGGACCAGTCAGCGGTCGAGAAAAAGAGCCAATGAGCGATCGATAAAAGAACCAATGGACGGGTACTAGAATTTCGCTCACGTCTGCGCCTACATCCGGGTACTAGGATGCGTTCGCCTACGTCCGCGCCTACATCCGGGTTCTTGTACATCCGGGTAATGTTTTCTGGACATTGATTGGTTACATTTGGCCCCATCCTAGGCCACTGATTGGCTACTTTCTCATAGGTGTTCAAAGCCAGTTTGACCGAATCCCCACATGTCTGGTATAGCCTTAGTGCATTATACTCATATAGTAAACACACAAGACAGGGGATTTTTTTGGTGACATCTCATTTTGTTTTTTATTCAACAATAAATAACAACAACAACGTGAGAACAACCACGTGAAAACTGAAGCCCAGAACAGGGGGCTTGTACATTGAAATCAATAGAACCTAAGCCCAGAACAGGGGGCTTTTCGTGAAAGAACTTAAGCCCAGAACAGGGGGCTTTTCGTGAAAGAACTTAAGCCCAGAACGGGGCTTGTACATTGAAATGATGGGCGGCCTAGTCATATACGAGTACATCTCGGTCCTCGGCCTTGGGATACTCGTCAAACATCTGTACGATGGTAGATAAGGTTCTTTACCGACATCGATGGTACAGGTAAAACAAGCAATATTGTCCGCACACGCTACTGGTCAGGCTTTGCAACGTTTGACTGTCCCAACACCACGTCTCTGTGCCTTGATCCATGAAGTCTGTTAAATCGGGATGGACGGGTGGCAAGCCGTACGGGTCAAAGTATTCGCCCTGCTGTTCTGTCAAGTACACGCCCAGTCAATGTTCACGTGCCGATCCATCGGGCCCGTGTTGAGGACGTAAGCAGCAGGATACATACGGTCTAATGGGAACACATCTAGGGCGAACACCCCTTGAAGAACCATACGTATCTCTAGGTCATTCTCCAGCACGGTGGTTATCTGGTCTGTATCCATGTTAGGTGGCAAAGTCACACAGGACGTTGCGCGCCTTGTCCACTTGAATGATGTTGTCAAACTCGGTGTAGCAGATCACATTGACGGTGCTACGGAGGGCTCGTGCAAAGTGGATTTGCAACCGTAAATTGCCTTGCTTGGCGAGGGCCAGCTGATGGTCGTTCTCTAAGGGGGTCAGATCGAAACAGAACAACGTGTATCCGTTCGCGTAGTCCTCCCGACTGATCATATTCCCTTCGTCCTGGTTGATTTGACCGGTGGCTGTAAACAGACTCTGATAGGCTCGAATGAAATTCGCGCGCCCAAAGTTCGGTGTTAAGGCCGTGGCTGGAACCTGTTGTCCATCCACATGCAGGGCCACAAAATTGATGCCGAAATGTTTAAAGTCAAACGGGTTCTCTGGGTAGGCTCCGCTGAAACTGGTATTTTCCACACAGGCCAGGATCAATCGCGTGGGTAGTTCCCCCAGGAACAGGTTTTCTTTGATGGCGCTCATATTTCCGGCAGACACAGAGAACACTTTGGTTTGTACACGTCGGATAGGGTACTGGGCTGATTTTGTTTCCAAGGCTTTGAGGTGTCCCAATTGAACGGCTGGATTCGGTTTCACTTTTCGGACATACAGGACTGCGTCTTGGATGACAATCTTATAGTCAGCTGCATGCCCCTCTATGTTAGTGGCCATCAAGGCGAAGGTCGGAGGCGCCCGTATCAGTCGGATTTTGATGGGGATCTTGTTCAAGAGGTATCGGTCTTGCATGAAAGTCTCTGCGTGCAGTCGACCCATGAGATCCACCGAGACGTCGTTCGCGGTGAAAGCCTTCCGTTTGTTATATCCCGCATTGTCGTTCTCTGCGCCCATGTGCTCGGCTGTGTCCTGGTAGAATAAAGCGGCTGTCAGCTGAGATTTTTTAGCCTCTCGTCCATGCGACAACAGCGTCTCGATGTAGGCTCGATAGGGGTACGTGTTGGTCGAGTCACTGATGAGTTTGTCGCTGAGAAATATATCCACCTGTTGAAACATAGAGTGCAGCCAAAGATTCGTCGGGCCCACCGTTGCTTGGTCGACGATTCTGGAGCCATCCCCATTGACGACTTTGGCTTTCACATACAAGTATGTATGGGCTAAATCCACATAGGCCGTATCCGCATTACTGATGGTGAACTCGATGGGCCGTGTTTCGTTGATGCTGGAGAGCGGGAGATGCTCCACCCATAATCCTTGTTCGGCACTGGTCTGTGTGGGCGGGACGGTCCACAAATCAAATTCACTGTTGGTGGAGGGGCAGGACTCTGCGTGGATTAAGGACATGTTTAAGAAAAGATATCCTGGGTCTTCGATGTGCGTCGTCGCTGGGTCGGTCGTCGACTGGTGCGTGGTGTCGGTGGTGCAGGTCTTTTATTCCCTACGGTGCGTTGTGCTTTGGCGACCAAGACGCCTCCTGCTTCCTTGGCCCGCCGTTTCAAGGCTTCTTTGGGTGCCGTAGCCCCCAAGATATCACCGGCGACTTGCAGTCTTCTGCGTACCGCTTGTTTGCCGATTACTTTCACCCTACGCGTCACCAAGGGCAGGAACGTTTTGACGATGCTCCCGAGTATGTTTCCCAGCCCATGTCCTCGTTGCATGCGTGCACCACTAAAGACCGGAAGGTCACCGCCGGCCTGTTGGGCATAATAGTCCATATAGCTGCGTGCATCGCACTCGTAAGGCACCTTCATTATACAAAGTGGGGAGCACGTGCTTGTCGAAAATGAAGTGTCAGCACCACTTTTCCTCGTTCGAATGCCACCGGTCGTCCCGTGATATCCACCGTGATAGTGTTGATGTCGGTTTGTCGTACGGGTAGGTAGAGCATGTGGGTTAAACTGTGGGTGACTTGATCTCCATACGTCTTTTTAATGGGGACCACCCGTAACAGAGGTGTGTTGATATCGCCCACGTCCGAGTAGACGTAGAGTCCGTACATACCCGACTTCATATCCATCGGGATCTGGCCATGGTCCTCGTATGGACCCGTGTAGGTCGAGTGAGTGAGACCCAGCATTTGCTGTAGGATAGGACTCAGTACGACACTCACGTTGGCGGTGAGGATGATCTGTGCCTTCTACTTGGTGTAGGTGTTGACTGTATACTTGATGTGGAGCTCTATGTGGCTTGTACACGTGGTGTGGTGGTGGTGATGACTGGGCTCGTTTCGATCACGGGGTTGACTGGTGCTATCTGTAGACTGGTTTGACTGCCACTCACAGCTGGAGTTCTAAGTTGGTTAAGTAGAGTGCTGAGATAGGCTACGTCGTAAAACACACCCCCGTACAACACACTCAGCAGGGTTAGCAATATCACCACAAAGCCCACTTGCGTTTTGCATGTTTTGGGAGACGCTGTGTTCAGAGGCAGCTGCTGTTTGTCCATAGCACCGTGGTCGAACGTGGAATGAAGGATGACAGCAGTGGTGTCTGCCTTTATAGTCTTTTCACCTGGTTGGTAGCGACCCAGCAATTGAAGGAACTGGGCCAGCCTTGCCATTTGACGAAATGAAACAGTTTGCCACGTCGACGTTCCGTTTTCAAAATCTGCTCCACCGTGTAGTAGTCTTGCTTTGTTTTTACGACAGGCTGTAATTCCGTCTTGTAAAACGTCCATAGCAACGATTCCCCTTGAAGATCTTCCAGTAATGGGGGCTCTCTCTATACTCCGGTGATAGGCTCGATTGTAACCACTCACAAGTTTCGGGAGAACATCGATGTACCGCTTTGTATTCTTATAGGTGAAATATTTATACATGCGGCCTTTGAATGTCCTGTTGAACCTTTCCACAACGGAAGCCTTGGTGCCGTTTTACGTATGGAAGAAAAACACCTTCTGGGCTTTCAGAAACTGTTGGAAAGGTCTGTTGAGGAATTCCGTGCCTTCGTCGGTTTGCAAATACATGGGTTTGCGCCCGGTCTTGAAGATGTCCTTGAACGCCGCTATGAGATTCGCCCCCGTTTTCGTCCGGTTGGGTACCACCCACGCATACTTCGACAGGATATCGATGCACGTCAAGATATACCGATTCCCATCGTTGTGTTTGGCAAAGGCGCTCATATCGACCAAATCCGCTTGCCACTGGGCGTCTATTCCTCCCACGATGACCCGGTTCCGTAGAAAATGGCGACGGACAGATCGATGTAAGGTATAGGTGTCTTGTTTTTTTAACCAATGTCGGACTTGGGCACGTTGTATCACCTGGGGTTTGGCCGCTCGATAGAGAGCAGACAATGCACTATAGGCCGCCGGACTGTCGGGACTGTATTATAAGTTATCCAACACCTTCTCTCAGCTCTTCATGGTGACAAATGATGATGGACACTGGCTCTATCGTTTATTTATAACGGGTATATCTTGGGCCAGAGTTTCTTTCTGATTTTCTTCGTTGACTTCTGACAGCACATTATCCATGGTAAATGACCAGTCCAACTCGTCTGATGACCGTTCTTCCTCCGTAAGCACTTGATCCACATCTACCACGGCATCTTCCAATGCAGACCATAGAACAGGGTGAAGGGTAAAATGCACTGTACCCCCATCTAGCCGAGCCAATTGAGCAAAGAAAGGGCCGCGTCGGATGTACACATCGTGACACAAGTCGATGAGGTCGCCGTCCAGTTCACCAGACAATACCCGTTTGAATTTGGTCCAGCCCTCCCGAGACAGTCGAATGTGAGCCGGGCATGGTTGTGTAGGGTCTGCATCACAGATGTCTCCCACCTCCTCCATGATATCGACCTTATCCTCATAGACGTGCAGGAAGACCTCAGAGGTCAAGCTGAGAAACGCCCGTATTATATGCTCCGTCATGTTCAATACGTGAATGGTACAATATTTGACTGTCTCTCGTATTTATAGGGAGAAAAAGTGTATGACGTGATATCAAAGGATCGGGTGGTCAATGGCATCACCGTCTGCCTCCGCTTCATTGCTAGGTTTGGTAATTTGTTCATTGGGTTCTGCCGCCGCTTCACTCAGGGCACGAGCCCACTCCAACTGAACAGCTGACCGCTCGTACGGTGTAAACAGCTGGTCCACAATAGGCACCACTTTCTCGAAGGCTGTCCACAGATCGGGGTCTAGGGTGAAGCCTCGCGTAGGGTCTTGGTAACGGCCCAGTCGTGGGAAGAAGGGTCCACAGTGTACGTAGATGGCATTGTCTATGTGGATGAGGTTTCCGTGGAGCTCGCCGCTTAAACACCCGTTTAAATTTGGTCCAGCCGTCACGGTGTAGCGTAACCGTATTCGATACGGCCACAGCGTGCGACCAGCAAACATTTCCACGGTCTTCAACGATGGTGACTTTATCTTCATAGACGTGTGACCTCACCCGGGGTGTAAGGGGAAGGATGGCTCGAAGGACTGGTGACATGGTTGACCCAATGACGAACGGTGAGTGACACACACTCTGACTGTCTCTCGTATTTATGGTCAGGTCCCACGGTGACATGGTTGACGCAATGACGATCGGTGAATGACGCACACTGTGACTGACCGTCGTATATATCGGTTGCACATAAGCGCATCTGTGGAGGCTCTGAAGAGCCGTTCTTTTTCTGTCGTCATTGCCACAGCGTCAGGGTCAATAGGGCAAAGACCATTACTAGGCCAACAAGCCGTCGCTGGTTCCGGCGTGAGCGCTCGCGGTCCATAGTCCAGGCATCAAGGATGGCTGTCATAGTCCAGTAGTGGTGAGTGATAACACACCTCTCCATCGAGTGTACTCTGTCGAGGACCGCTTCTGTGAACTCTTTCAGGATCTGGTGTCGCCCGTCGTCGCCATCGGCAAACATGGACCGAACCACTGCTCGGTAATCCGTGAGTGAATTAACCACGGTCGCATGCTGTAAAATGCGAGTCGCATAGGGATGGGTGTCCGTCATGGCTCTGCAACCGTAGGAATGGGGGTGTGGGATCCAGAGGGACGTGTTTTATAGACCATGTCACACATGCGCACTTATACGTAGCTCTACGGGTGTAGTCCGTAATACGTACTATTCTGATTGGTTAGTCCAAAACAGAGAGCAACAACAAAGATTACAGCTCAATCCTTGTATTAGCCCCTCCATCACAGCACATCCACGCTGGAGGAACCGCTATGGGTGTGTTTACATGCGGATGTTAAAGGTTAAAAGTTGAAGCTCATGTCGGCGATTAACGGTCATTGCCGGTCACGTGACAGTAAACAGGGAAAACCCCGGATGTCAGATGAGGTCCCGGATGTAAAACCACAGTACCCGGATGGAAGACGGAGGAAGGATGGAAAAACCCACTGGGAAACCCGGATGTTGACAATGTCCCGGATGTAAAATCCACTGCCCACACACACACACACACACACACACCTGCGCGCGCAATGCGGCTCAGTCGTACACCAGTACATCTCGGTCCTTGAGTTGGAGGTAGATGAACTAAGTGTGCTAAAAATAGATCACCACCAAGCGTGCTATAAAAGTGAAGCGGCCTGACCGTTTCATCCGACACTCTGTCAGCCACCAAGATGTTCACTTGCACAACTTGCCAGAAGCAGTTTGCTCGTCTAGATAATTTACGACGCCACGAGGCCTCCACCCACAACGATGCACGGTATACTTGTATAACCTGCGCACGGTCATTTAATCGGGAGGATAATTTACTGCGCCACGAGGGCTCATTCCACGAGGGGACGACGGAACAACGTAACGATTGGGACGACAAACGACCCAGTCAGTTAAGACGGCATCAGCGTTTGATTCATACCCCGTCTCTACGGTTTGGGCGACAACTTCCCACTAAGGAGGCACCCAAGAGGGTCAGCCCCAGTGAAGATGAGCCCGGGGAGACGAATGCCACTGGTGATGCGATCACAGAGAGCCCGCCTATACCCACAGTTCAGAAGAGCCCAGATATCGAGCCAGTCCCTAGAATTACTGTTGCCAGTCATACGCCTGACGACATGGAGCATTTTCTGGAAGATGCAGTGGGTGTTCCTAGCGATCTGTTACAGGACGCCCATCCAGTGAGTGACATCTATCGGCGCCAATGGCCCATGATACAGCACGTTTTCCACCGTGATCGCCCTATTCCAGATATCTACAATTTCCCACTGACCGACCTCGCCCGTCTACGCAGCTATGTCGAAGCCATCTTCAGATTGAATGTCGCTTTCGGGTACATCTTACGTCACAAAGAGACCAGTTACGGTATTATTATGCCAGTAATAACAGCCATGTGTTTGACCAACCGTCCACCATCATTAACCGGGCGTCGCTAGAGACGATGCTGGAGAAACTGGACACCGTGGATCCCTTGAGATGGGCACAACGTCAACACCCCAACACACAATGGGTCGTAAAGACGGTGACCAATGTTACGTTCTTCGTTACCAAGCTGACTGACCACCCCCATCGACTGAATGCGTCACCCTTGCACTGATGAATAGCATAACATGCCGTATATACTCTCTATGTCTACATGCTGATCGTTGACTTGAGCTCAGTAAACACTTGTACCTAATGTGACGGTGCATTAAATAATAAAACATGGTGTTTGATATTTCAATTTGTTTTGCTGTGAACATACTAAACATACCCAGGGCGACTCCCCCAGCCTGGGTATGATGTAACATTGGGGATAATAAACTGTATAAACATTGCTGAACTTGTTGTTATTCACGACAACCGCTTTCCGCTATACTTGGATGAAATATATACCCCGATGTGATATAGTGCCCTTGTATACTTCCGAAACTTCCGGATAACCCGCGCGCGCAGGCGTGCGGCCGGATAATGCGCGCGCTGCGGCCGGGCCGGGCCGGGTCGGAGAAAACTTGGATGTTGAAAAAGTTGAAACTCTTCTGTGTTCGGACGTCGGAGGTCATTCTGAAAACCGGAAGTGACGTCACACAGTTACGCAGACCCACCAAACCACGTGACCTGCGCAGCAGAATGTTGAACACGAACGATACACTAGTCCAGACGATGCTCCCTTACATATGCTTCACATTGATACCTCACTCGACTTCATCGGTCCATTAGTGGCCTACCTAGACCCCAAAACGTCTATTTCCATACCCTTTTCCCACAATTCCCTGTCTGCGCATGCGCAGAATGTTGAAAACGAACGACGCACTAGTCCAGGCGGATGCTCCCTCGCGAGAGCTTCAAAATAAGACCTCATACGGCACCATAAGATCAATAGGGGCTCACCTAGACCCCAAAACGTTTATTTCCAAACCCTTTTTCCACAATTCCCTGTCTGCGCATGCGCAGAATGTTGAAAACGAACAACACTAGTGCAGGTGGATGCTCCCTCACGAATCACATTGATACCTCACTCGATCCAATCGGACCATTAGTGGCCCACCTAGACCCCAAAACGTCTATTTCCGTACCCTTTCCCCACAATTCCCTGTCTGCGCATGCGCAGAATGTTGACAACGAACAATGCATTTGTCCAGGTGGATGCGCCCTCACGTATGCTTCACATTGATACCTCACTCGACCCAATCGGCTCACTGGTGGCCCACCTAGACCCCAAAACGTCTATTCCCATACACTTTCTCTACTGCGCATGCGCAGAATGACGTCAGTTCCACGTCACACCCAGGCCTTTGGATTCTCCCTCACGTATGCTTCATATTGATACCTCACTCGACCCAATCAGTCCAATAGCGATACCTACAGATTGACGAACATTCTCACGAAACCCACGTCTTTGGGACTACTTTCTGTCCGCGGAGGCAGACCGCATCACCGCCAGACCGCATCACCGCGGAGGAATACATGTCTTAACGTCACGCCCGATTCACGCAGACAGGAAGTGACGTCATACACTTGCGCAGAACACTCATGTGCACACCGCCTCATGACCTCATCAAGACCTGCGCAGAAGACCACTTTCGGTTTCTCGTGCATGCGCAGTGACTAGCCAGGGCGCTGAAATCCCGTCTACATACTACTGGTACTGTATGTTCGCTTTCAAGACTGCCGGTCTGCTACCTCCTATTTTTGTGGGAGGCCCGTTGGCCTAGTGGTTTAGATCGCCGACATACAGTGCTGGCGATTAGGTGCCTGACTCTGGGGTCGCTGGTTCGATCCCGCACGGGACTCGACCAATTTTTTCAGCCCTAGAATTTGTGCTATTCTAAGATAGTGTTATCCCAAAATAACGAAAAATACTGTTATACGATCACTTTCTAAATGATAAAAATATACTTATAGATTATTTATTTCATTATTTTATTTCAGAAATACAATATGAAATAACCAGCAGAGGTTCCCGCAGTACCAAAACCCCCGTTAGGTTTGAATTTCATGTCGCCTTAAATGAAGGACAACATTTTCTTCAAGTTTGCTATCTTCCCTCGTGTGATCATTTGGGAATGTTTTGGTGCCGATTCGTCTACGGTGGCAGCACCTGGGGGCCATGTTAAAATTGTTTTCCTAAGTTTTACGTTTTCACTCTCTTGACGAATAATGAGGTTTTCTTTACTTAACATGCAAAAGCGTTCTAGTTTGATTCATTGCATACAAAATGCGGGGTGTTTATTCGCACGCCTCGTGTCAGGCCTCTGGGAAGAAATATGGTCGTTAGCAGTGTTCTTTCCAATATATTTATATACTGGAATTAGTTTCCTGTATCCCCGAAATTATTTTTAGCCGAAGTGGGTTTACGTACTTTGATATATTTTAAATAAAAATAGTTTTTAAAAACTTTACGGGACAGTAGGGAGATCTCCGTCGGAGGGGGAGGCTGCCATGAGGATAAAACTTGTACAAGTTTCGACATACTCCATCCACAAACCCTTCCAAGATGTATACATTGTGCTTGGAGGGATGCTGACTGGATTCATCGCACACATTAAACACAAAAATATCGAAAACACACTTATGACACCACAAGGAGTTTATGACCGTCAGATGTGTGGTTGATTCACAATGGCTGCTATTAGCGACCATGCTATATTTGCAATTTTTGAGATTTTTCCCCAGTTTGGATTATTGTTTTATCGAAGAGATCCAGACTATTCACATCATAGCTTATCATTTTTGGGTCATTTCTGCCGATTGATCAAGTCGAATATCCTATCAAGTCAAAAATGGCAGGCAGTCCTTTAACGATCCATCTCAGCGACGCTGTGAAGGATGTTTACCCACCCACCCCCAGCCCCCACCCCCCCCCACCCCGCCCCACCTCCGACAAACTTCACTAGGATTTTAAGGAAATCACGGATAGCCCAGATGGATTATCATATCTAGACCTATACATTCACAAGAATGATCAGGGCTTTCTCTCACTTCGACTCGACGACAAGAGAGACGATTACAAGTTTAACATAGTGAACCATCCATTTTTGGATAGCAATATTGCAGAAGGACCTGTAACGTGCAAGATTCGTAACTTGTTTCTAATTCCGCTTAACCCAGGGCTAGGGGCCGTTTGAATTTAATGTGTTTCCCATCTTCATGGTGTTCAAATGAACAGCCACAATCGAAGCGTTGAAGAGATACATATTCTCTGAAACGACTTGGAAATTCATCTGGATAACGAATAATGGTCGGTGATTCATATTTTATGTAAAAAAACATCATGTCTTGCTGACATTATTGAAACTGTTGAACGCTTCTCTCCTGTATGAAACCATCCTGAGTTTTTAAAACATTCATTTCATACACATTTGGAATTGGTGCTGTCATTCAAAATAAGTTTTTCGATTACTGATGCGGAAATTATTTTATGGACAATGACTGAATATTGAAAACTAGCGTCTAGTTCGTCATTCAATATCCAGCCGTCGTCCGTTAAATAATTTCCGGCTCCATAATCTAAAACTGAATCATTAGTATATCTGAGTGTCGGATCGGACGCTTGCTATTGATAATCTCTATCTAATTTGGGATATTTTCCTTATCTAGAAGGATACTTTTTGTTGGAATAAAGAGTTTCCCACTGTAGCTCATCACGATCAAGTCATGATCGTTTCATTTTTTCATTTGTTTTTATCAATATTTTGTTGTTTAACTATCTTTTGTCTTGTCCCCTTAATGTGCATATGTATATCATTTGTGCTAAGATGAAAAATAGCCGCGCTGATTCTTATGCCAATAAACTGAATTGAAACTGCACCGAGGAGCCATTCAAAACGGACATTTTGGAAGTTCTCGTATTACATGTACACGCTTGCCATATACTTTTCATATCACAGTTTGTCATTGAATCTCGTATTAGGCTTTGATTCACATGCGTAAATAATTATCTGCGAGCCATTCGTTTGCTATAAGAAACGTTAGACTAAACTATGAAGGATTCGCCATTTTGAATTTATCCATAATGCTTGTTAGGATTTTCAAAGTGACTCCATCCAAGACTGATAAATGCTAAGCTAAGATGTGGAAAAGTCCGATGCCCAAGCTGCCTCTTTCTTTGCAGGTATTGGCTATTGTGTGTACATATTAGCAGATCAGCCATTGGCTCAGTTGTCTATCTCACACCAGCAGCAAAACTAACAAAACACTTTTGCAGACATAACGTGGTAATAATGTCATCCATTGTTTATCTTCACTGTATAGAGGGGGAACTAAAATGAATTTGTATGCCATTCTCACCTTTTACTTTTGTTTATGTAACACAGTTCAAGTAAGTCCAAATCAGAATAATTTAGGGAACTGATCCTGGCTCATCTTATTGAACTCATTCTGTGCCTATTTGTATACAAATTGGTGCAAAGCAGCATGGGTAGATTCAAGTGAGTGAGTGAGTGAATAGAATTTAACGCCGCTTTCAACAATATTTCAGTTATATCACGACGAACCAACTACGCGCCACCCAGCCCAGTTGTGTTCCTGCTACTTCAAAGAAGAAATCTTCGAAGCAGCATGGAACCAGACACCCTCCATCCACCCTATAAAACACCGAGGACAGCGCAAAGACACAGACAGGACGCTTACATGGTGTAATAAAGACAATTGATATTTCAGTGCTAGACAGCACATTATCAAGTTCCTGTTGCTTCTCAGCAAAATGCATTGAAGCAACAGGAAACTGAACCCACCCAATCTCCCGCAGGGTAGATTCAAAATGGCTGTCACGATATGTCATGAGAAGTCTGTGATTCTCATTATTCTCGCAGCAAGAATCCATTTTAATATCCCGGTGTAATAAGGCAAAGGCAAAATTGCGTCAATGAGTATATTCACATCCACATAATAACAAAACAGCGCCTTTGAGGCGTGACTTTGAGGTAGAGTCTAATGGAACGGTGTGCTGATTGACGCGTACCTTTCTCAACAAAGCACCAGTTATGGGCTCAGCAGAGCTATGCAACGTTTATAAAAATACCAATTGATGCGACCCAGAACGCATAAACTTATGATTGAGCGTCATCGCCGTCCGGATAACCTGATCAGTGTTGTTAATAGAATATTCAGCACACAACGACCAGTAAATAACGAGGGAAAGATAATCAACACGACAAAAAGCAGCAGAGTCACACTCAATCAAACCAAGTCCGGCACATGTGCGCGTCAACCTCTGATCGCAAAATATTTCAGCATCAGTAAACGAAAGACCATTTTGGATAGACAATTAGTACCAATTTTAAACAAGATGGTTCCCTGCAAGAGAGAAGCGGTCAACAGTTTGCGAGCCATAATGCTGTTCTCCAGCTAGGTGAACAAAGGTATTCTTTTATCCGAGATTGTAATGTTTCTCAGTCACGGTTTGACAATCAGGAACCTGTAATGCACATCGTGGAATCATCAGACAGTTGGTGCCGCAGACGAGAGGCATGTGATCGGCAGAAAAAAAACAAATACCTGCTTACGAGATGTTATGATGCAACCGTAATTTTACCCCTTTATGTCCAAATCTAAAATGATGATGATCGATTTTTTCCTGCCCATCACAACACCATACCATCGTTAGAAGACAGATAATCGTGTAACCGCTTTAGCGTGACGGCTGATTCTCCATGCTAAAAGTTAGATCTCACGTGCCAAGTCAGTCATGAGGCCCCTGAAGATCGCATCCATGTCATTTGTGTCTGCATCAGCCTTCAAGTCACTGTCGTAGTGAGATGTGCCCCGCCTAGCAACACCCAGAACGATATAGAGCTAAAATATCCCCCATTAAAATCCTCCCATCCCAATCTGACAATCCCAGAGCATGCACGAAGATTCCCGAAGTTCAAGCTTCGGGCCAAAACCGGTTTGAGTGGGTTCAGAGGAATTAGCCCGGATGATGCAATCTCCTGGCATATCAGGGATCAACAACCCGAGCGTAAAGCTACCTCTGCAACACCCCTCCCCGTTTTCTTTTTGGCGAAGATCTTACTTTGCCTTGCTAGAACCTTTCCCTATCCCAGGCAATCGCCGTTCCAGCGCTGCCAACAATTACTAAAATAGAGAGAGAGACGTGAATTCTCCATGTTATATCACATGTGTCAAAATCCGTAACATGCAGTGTACAAAAGTACACTGCTCCCTAAAAGCACCCAACTTCAATAAAATGGTAACCATCCCACTAGTCCAGTCTCATTACCAGACTATCTATAATTACACCCACCAAACCCACTAAAAATCTCGCTCAAATGGTCAGTCTCATAGGACTTTATTTCTCAAAAATATAATCGGTGGGCCTGCCTACCAGCTTTACGGCCCCAATAAATACAATCAGCCGCATGGGACTGCTCACTTTAATTATTAAAAATATAATCTGCAGGGCAGCCTACCAGCTACATGGCCGCAATAAATACGAGAACATTATCCAACCCAGGACTGGTATCTAGACTATAAATTGGCAGACCAGCCTACCAGCTACATGGCCGCAATAAGCACCAGTCCGTCATACAATCCACTACTGGAACAAGCCTCTATACTACTGGCTGTCCAGACTATATATTGAGCTCCCCATTCTCCCTCCCCTAATAATTTCAAGGCTCGCCTTCGTCAGCAGCCAACAATTTCGAGTGAAAGGGCCCTTCAAGTGGCGTACTCACGAAGAGCCAGAAACGTGTGTGCGCACCACACGCACACTGACCCCAATGTACATACACCCTCGCAAACGGCTACCCCGCCAGAGAGAACATAACCATAATTGCTACACCTCCACAGGTATCAAGCTCACACTCACACAATCATTGAGTTCATAACTAGAAGAGGGTTGAGACCATAGAAAAGTTGCGAGATCATGACTAAACAATACCGTATTTAGATACTCTCCAAGTGGTGGCTATCTTGTCCCACTGGATTCACGATAACTTATACACGCATTGCACAACGGTTCAGAGACAACTCTCACCAGGGCTCCATGACGAAGACATGGGGGGGGGGAGAGGGCCCATCTCCCTTAACCCCAGGCCTCCGACATGGCTAACCGCACTACATATTATCGTACCATATCTCATCCAAGTCACTCCATAAATTAAACTTCACTTCACATAGACTTTCATGAACGTAACACACAGCTTAACACACACACACAAAAAACACAAAGAACACACAGTTATAAAAACGTCATTAACGCGTAGATCCACCATATAGAATCTTCACACACAGAAATTCTCTATTCACACAGCAACCATCGAACCCAGGCGTCCAGCACCCGGTTCCCTCACAAAGATTACTTAAACACACCTAGTTCACCATAACGCATCAAACTCTCCCATAACACACTACACGTATAACGCCGGAGCGCAAATCACAATGTTCGAACAACATCCAACTCCCGAATACACACCAGAATTCTCCAACACACCAGAATTCTGGAACAAAAGTTCCGAAATACACATTACATTGCACAACACATTACCAACGATTTGGGTCTAGAATTTTATATATTTTTTTTCTCAATTCCACAATGCCTCAAACAAACATCCTGTACAACAAAATCAAATCAACCCCCAACTAGGATAATTTCACATAGAAAATCAAAACCTAATACAATACATACATCACTGCATACACGTGATGGCACACATCCATATATCCCCACAAAGCTGACACTATACTACATCTCTTCAGACGCATACACAAAATGCGTCACCAATGGCCCATCAACTAACTTCACCATTTATCAGTTACTGGCAGAGCAAAATGGAGCCCACATTGAACAAGTCACCATTCCATAAAAATTCAAACTGCAAAAACCTTGGTGTCCCCAGTAACCAAGGCTTTATCTCTAAAATCTACAACACATCCATAGGCTGACAGGAAATCGAAGCCTAGCAACAGGTCGTCAACCAAGGGTGCCACCACTATATTTCCAGTACAGTGAAAATCGGAGATGGACAATGGGATTTGCCGAACTAGCATTCCCATACTGGTCATTCCTCGAAATGAACCAGTTAACCGAATAGGCGAAGACGACAATCCCTGGCGACTCAACCTAGCAAATAAATGTTCACTCATGACGGTGACTTGGGCGGCCGTGTCTACCACAGCAGTTACCGGCACAGACCCAACCTCAACTGGAATGGACATCGCCCACCCCTGGGAACGAGACAGAATAACATCTCTGACTGTTGCAGTACGTTCAGGAACACCTGCCTCGTCCGCCGTGGACGACCCCACCCCGTCATTTGCAGTTGCTAATTCAGCCCACCCATCTAAACCATGTCTAGCAGGCTTATGTGGCCGGGTTCACGGCACGAGTAACAGAGCCGTGGTGGACGCAAGGGTCGCGATGACCGACGGCGAGGGGATCTCTTATTTATCCCTTTCCCTTCTGCTTTACAAGCATCAGGAAAAGCCTCCCCCACTGAATCAACATTAACAGTCCTACATGTGACCATCTGAAAATTCAACTCTCTCAGATTATATCGTGAGGAGTTCACATAACTCAAGGCTTCCGAGATTGTTGTGGGGTTCTTTTCCATAGCAAATCTCACAGCCTGTATTTCCCTACATCCCCTGAGAAAATGTTCCACCGCTACCGACTCGATAATCTTTTCCAGTGCATTCGGATACCCGTCCCTTGCCAACCTAGCGCATCTAAAAGCAAACTCCTCTAAAGTGTCCTCCGGACCCTGCTCTTCCGCCTGCGAACGCTGCCTAACTACACGCGGAGGTTCCCTACTGTTACAATGGCATTCCATTCCTTTGAGCAGCATATCAAACGAGGTTTTGACTGCCTCCGATTGATAGTTGTAAAACACCATGGCATCGCCATAAATACAGTCCGTTAATTTCTTAAGACACTGATCTTTGTTCCACTTTCTACTTTCAGCTTCCAACTCAAACTTAACCCTAAATGGAACCCAGCTCCCTCTGGTTCCTGAAAACACTAAAGTCTTGGGAAGCCGGGGACTCTGGTTACTGTAGCGTTCTCGGGATATATGTCGTTCGGTCGATCTGGACGAGCATCCGCTACATTTACTAGGAGAGGCCTCAACCCCCCCCCTCCCCCTCGGTATCAGTAGCGGACACATCGGCCAGATTCCTATTATCTATATCCCCTTGGAGATATTGTCCCCCTACCATAGCATTGTCTAAAAACAATCCATTCCTATTTATTGGGCATTGGAAGTTCGGAGCTGAAGTGTGGCCACTGGGCGGTAACTGATGGAATACATTATTTACATCCCTAGTGTCATCTGGAAACGCCAGACCAGCGTCCAGTCCTGTCGTTCTATTCATATCTAGTGGACATGGGTGGGTCGGGAAGTGCAGCTGATGCATTCATTTGATCATGGAGTTCATTCTGTTGAACAGGGGCTGCATTCAATTGATTTGGAGTCTCTCCCCCACCCTCAACCAATTGTTCAGGTCTATTATTCACAACAACATGAGTTGGGTCCGCCTGACCAGCGTCCCCCGTTGTCTGTTCAGACGTCGCATGTGATGAAATCTCTGACCGTTCCCTGCTTGGAGCACTAAGCAATGCAACAGTCCTCATATCTAAACCCACTTGCTCCACCTTACCATCAACTTGCTTCACCTTACCATCAACTTGCTTCACCTTATCATAAACTTGCTCCACCATACAATCAACTTGCTCCACCTTACCATCAACTTGACCTATTTGTTGACCTAATTGTTGACCTTGTACCACTATTTTCTCATCCAACTGGCCTAACTGAAGCTCGTATGCCTTGACATCGTCATGCAACTGGCCCATTTCTACATCCAATGCATCTACTAGAGCCGTTATTTCAACTTTCCATGATCCAATGATTTCTACTAAACGACGGTCAACTAAAGCACTAATGTATTCCACACTTCCCGACAAGTCTAAACCTATTATCTGCCCCTCTAGCACT
>JAVTVY010010857.1:0-54610 GCA_036873755.1 Hanleya hanleyi
ACTGGCACATGACAATTTTTACATCGTCATATTCATCATTCCAATCATTCGACCCATTCACTTGCCTTCAGAAATCTGGAATGTCTGAATCAGTTTCAATTTCCGAACACTCGCGAAGTCCATCGCTGTTACGTGTCTAACCAAGTTTAGCTTCAGCAGGTAACTAGTTTCGTTTTTGCCGTAACTGACGTCGGCTACTATTTGCCTATCTATACACTTTGTTTGGTTGATCGCTGTGTTTCTGTCACACTTTGCAAAAGGCCAGTACCACCTTATTGCCAGCATTGTTAAAAGGAATGCAAAGTTATCCCTCAGGCTCCTTTCCCACTGACACAGGGCTGTTTTTCTAATTTGTTTCCACGTTTTTAGGCCCTGTGTCAGTTGCCATTTCACCATCTCGTTTTCAATCAAGTTGGCCCTTGACACTTGTTTCAATGATAGCGATTGGCAGGCTGCCGTGAACGAGCCAATGAAAACGCTCAACAGATCAGCTTACATATAGACTCGGACTGGCACATGGCAATAGATAAGATGATATAGAGCCCAGTTTTCGACAGCGTGTGTTGACGATCGGCGGACGGGGCTCAATCGTAAGTTTTCAACCGGTAATGTTTAATTTTACGTTCAAATCTACGTGAATCCGTTTAGATTCGCCCGAATGCCCTGTCAGGCGAATCTTCACGGGAGTGAATTCGCGGATTCGTGTCAAAATTTGACATAGCAAAATTTTGAAGGGGATCATAAAGTATAAGGCGCGCGTTCAGAACGCACCTCAGTGCCTCTTCAGACGCGTTATGGTGCGCGTGCGCGATCGCGCGCCTCAAATCACAAGGCCTGTTTTAGGCAAGGAAAATGTGAAGAAATGGAGCGAAAAGAGTGAAAAACACGACTTTCGCGGATACCACATGGCCGCCATTTTGAATTTACCCATGATCCTCTGCCCGGGGGTTATTGAAAATAGGCTCAAAATGACCCCAATAAGATAAGCTTAAAAGTCACCAAGTTTCAGCCTCCTCGGCTTTGTCGTTTCGGAGCAGCAGAGAAAAGTTCACTAGGGGGGGCACTTTCCGCCCCCCCTCCAGGCCAGGTAGGGTTAAGAAAGACTCTTAATGTTTTTTCTTGTTTAAGTAAAACTTGGAGTGGGGTAAGTATATTGTACTTGAACAAGAAAAAAAATCTTAAAATTTTCTTAAAATTTAACTTATTTTGAGTAAAATTATCTTATTTCAAGAAAATTTTAGGGCATTATCTTAAATAAGTAGGGTATTTTTGGCAGTGTATCAGGGAAAAAGTTGCACTTGGCATGCAGTGGTAGATTATTCAAGTTGGCAATTAAATTTTCAATTAAACTTTTGTATTTATGTTTATATAACTATAAGGGCATTTTGCATTGATGGGGTTTGCTTTGAAGCACCTGGTGGAACCAATTTAATTTAAATTCGATGATTACACTCCTAGAACTGTTGAAAAATGTATCAAAAGAATCCTCTAGCCCACTACCATAGAGAGAAAAATTTCTTGAGAAAACTAAAACAGACATTTCTGTAAGTTCTCTAATCATTGCAAGTGAAGTTTGCAGTGATCAAATTTCTTGGAACAGGAATGTGTTATTAACTCTTTGCCCCATGGAGGCTTACTACCATTGCCCCATGGTGACGCCATTTGACGCCCATTTCTGGTCCATGATGACGCCATTTGACGCCTTGTGTAATAAATTAAATAATTAACCTCATTCAATAATATTTTATTTCAGAAAATATTAAACATGCTAAATTATTGGTCACTGTAAAAGTAATAAAAAAAATTAATAAATCTTTGACCCCAGCCCTCCAATAGATTTGTACCTGACAATTTACAGGTGATCATCGAAAAGGTCTATGGGGCAGCCTAGAAAAGCCTGTATGGTTTAGAAAGGGGCGTCAAATGGCGTCATCATGGGGCAAAGAGTTTTAAAGGTGGTGCAAAAGCAGAATTCTGTAAGATCATATATCATTTAATTTTTTTGATGTTTAGCGGGAAGAACTTGACCTCAAATGGGATCAATGTAGGGCGATAAAATAATAAGAGAACGGCTTTCTTTCTCAATAAGCTCACAAGAGTGAGGTCCAGGGTTCAGTCCCTGACTGGATCATACCAAAGACTTAAAAAAAGGAACTTGGTGTTTCCTGGCACTCCACGTTAAGGGGATAGATCAAATCCTGGTGTCAGGGTAATGTGACAGGGTGAGGTGCCATGTCTGCCTATCTCGTCTCATTTCTTATCTAAAATTCTGACAAATCAGCATGATTCAAATTACTTTCCATTTTCATTATGACGTGAATGTCAGTTTTTTCTTCATATTGTTTTGCATGTCAAGTTACCCAAATTAAAATGATATGCATTTTGGTGGTAAAATCCCGCAGTCAAACAAACACAATTTGGCAATTGTTATTTCCATAATATCAGTACAATGAGTCAGTATAACTGGTTTTAGCAGAACTCATTGAAATACCATGATGGGCTCGATCCAATAAAGATAAACTTTTGGGGGAAAACGTCTTTTGAATATCTGAAAAGATGGAGTGATGTGGGGGATATGTCCAGGGGGGGATATGTCAGAGTGGGCGGGGAATGTCCTATACTCAAGGAAAATATTAGCGCAGCATTGTACATGGGGCAGGAGCACTGAACATTTATTTCCAAAATGGGAAAAAATTTGCCCTACCTACTCTGATTTTCTCTGGCCTGTGACTCGATACAGACATAGTTTTTTGTTTTGGCATCAAGACTACTCTGTTATGAGTAGTCACTGTTGTGATAGGACTGAACATTTTTTTGAAAGCGACATTGAATCGTACTCAATCACTCATTCTCAATGAAGATATTTTCTGTACTTATTTTTATTTCTCATATACATGCACATGCCATGAGTAATCATTCCATCTTGCAATAAACTACAATATGTGTATACATGTATTTATCATGTTTTGTCCACAGTTCCTCCCTTGGTGACTGTGAACCCACAGCAGCAGAACTTTGTGGTAGGGGAGACAGCCCGTGTGAACTGTACAGGTCTAGGATTTCCTCGGCCAAATCTGACATGGTTACGAGGGGGACGAGTCATCATTCCAAATGAAAGGATCGATATTCGGGGAGGGCTCCTATCAATCAGGAATATACAGAGAGATGAGGGAGGGAAATATGTCTGTCTGGCGACCAATCCGGCCGGAGAGCACAAGGCGACAGCCTCCATTGACTTCATAGGTTCGTTATTTTTATCTCAGTGCAATTTGAGTGAACAATACACTAGGATGGAGTTGGAGTGATAAGGAAGAGGACCTGTATCAGGTACAGGGTTCAGATGGAACTTTGAGATTTAAAAACCTGAGCTTGTAAATTCTGGAAAATGGCGATTTGGGGAAAAAGTCATGGAAAACTGTGATGATAAAAATAAATACTAAGAGTCGACTCATCATGTCACAATCAAACTTAATCAAAATGCACCAAAAAGTTCAGATGTGATATTGAATGCTTATGGCAGATTGTGCCAACATCCAGGTCATTCACTCCCAAACTAAAAATAAATAAAAAAAACCAACAAACAAATGAACCAAGATATGGAATCTTAATGAACCAAGATATGGAATCTTAATGAACCAAGATATGGAATCTTGGGCTCTAATACTTTGCATCTATCATATTCTGCACAGACATGATCAAATCTATCTTACATTTTTAAATTTTAACTTTGTTGAACAGAATATGATTCTCTTCCAGGGCTTCCTTGATTGCTTTGTTGCTAACATTTTTTTTTAGAATTAATGATAGTAACATGGATAACATGTCACGAGACTGACTTACAGAAGTTATTAAATAATAACCTCTACAAGTGATTATATCTGAAGCCTCACTGTTCAAATATAATGTTATTTTGACCAACTGGTATGAATTCACATAGGAATGACCTGTGTTAATTCATTGAACACAGTAACCATTATGCATGTGGTACATTTATGAAATGTACAAAGCATGAGCTAGGTGTATGTATTATGTATCAGCATATCCTTGATATCCTTGCAGCTCAGATTATGTATCAGCATATCCTTGCAGCTCAGATTTGTTCCCTCAGTTATGCATATTATTCGTGGAAAGGTTGACCTGAAGGTATCACTAACATGTAATGGTCACACTCACTTTCGAAGAGCACATTTGTTTTTGCTCATTCTACAAACTGACATGATATAACCACCTAAAGTTATCAGGTACCCTGGTGATGGAATATTGACATAGCATTTATGGCCCAATCCCATCTTCTGAGAAGAACCTTGCCATCTTTGCCACACGAGAAGATCATGTCATCTTCCTTCTGGTCAACATTTTACAGCATTTTTCCTTCAAACAACATTTTGTGGTCAAATGGGCACCACAACTGATAATTTCTCCGAGTTTAATATTACTATAGATGAATCTGATGTACACCTCTAACATGTAGAGGTTATTACTTTATAACTTCTGTAAGTCCTAGTTCCTTGACTGATAATGGATATTTTGCCAAGTACTCCTCTGCAAAGATTTTTGAGTGTCAGCATGGGCTTTCCCCTGATTTTTCTGATAGACAAAGAGGAATCCTGCATAAATCACATAAGTTTTCATTCCAAGGTGATGGGGATTATTTTTATCCCTATCTTGGCCTCGTTTGTAGCTCGAGTTTTGGTGGAGTCTGCCTTTATGTACATGTATGTACATGTGGCTTCATTGCAGTATCAGAAGGTATCAATGCATTCATTTGTAGGTACATGTACAATGGACATTAACCATGTAAACAGAAACTCTCTAATTGGCTGAATGTTGTTCCAATTTTCCAAAATTAGCCAATGGGAATACTTGATTTTTTTTTGAAAATTTGAATTGATCAATCAAATGTTCAAAACTGGGAGTTATCCCTTGATTCATTGGAGTTTTGTGCGGACCAACAGTGGACATGACAGACACTGAAGTCACGGCAGTACTTACTTATCACTATTATTAACTTATGTGTAACACATGGGAACTAAAATCACTGCTATAGTATTTTGCAAGAGAAAAAATGCAACAAAAGCAAAACACAAAAAATAAAATAGGTCACTAGGGATTAATAATAATAATAATAAGCTTTATTTAACGAGGGTAAACAAATACATGATCTGACTCAGTCAGCAAAAGCTGATCTTCCCTGAGGCCCTCAGGCAAAAACACAAATTCAGAATATACAATATGCACACGAGCACTACCAGGACTATATACAGAGAATACATACGAATGGTCACGAGAAGAATACAAAATTGAATGATTGAACAATCATTTTCTGTCACTGAGGTTCTTTATGTACATGTGTTTGAAAGAACGTACTGTCTGTTGCAGAGAGTGCAGACAATGGCTGACAAAGATATTTTTAAGTGCTTGGTGTATGTCCTCGTGACAAATGTGTTGAACAGATGAATGGCAATAGAGAGTCCCTTTACTGTATGAATGTCAAAACGGTAGAGGTTTGCATGATAGCTGATAAACTCATATACCATCTTGTGTCACTACTTCCTTTAATCTATCTCTCCACTTATTCATATCACCAAATATTTCCTATTGGTCACTAGAGAGCGCTTTGAACATAGAATTATCGAGGACCAGTGGTAATCGATTTTATAAATTCTGGCATTCTGGATATTGTTTACCTCTGAACAATATGAACGGTTTAACCAAACATTACACAAGAGATTGAATACCATATTCCATCTAATTTTTCGAACATTTTTTTAACTTTTTCGAGGCAGAAAAAAACCCATATTTTTGTCAACTGAGACTAAGTACTATGGCGTGGATATGTTATTTATTCCAAGAACTGAACAGACAGCTAGTGAAATTTGTGGAACGTTAGCTGTATTTCTCTCTGCAGATGCCTGAAGTAAAATTTTGCCGTCTGAATAATTAGAAGAAATAGAGTAACACAGATAAAGGTCCCCTAGCGGTTAACTGGTTAATAATAGAGTAACACAGATAAAGGTCCTCTAGCGGTTAACTGGTTAATAATAGAGTAACACAGATAAAGGTCCTCTAGCGGTTAACTGGTTATGCCCCCCCCCTCTAACTAGAGGGGGGGCATATAGCGATCGCTTTGTCCGTCCGTCCGTCTGTCCGTCTGTCTGTCTGTCCGTCTGTCCGTCCGAATTTCTTGTCCGAGCAATATCTCGGTTAATATTTGATGGACAGGATTGAAACTTGCATGGAATGTTGCTAGTGCCTCGTAGATGTGCAGCGTTGAGTTTTTTCCGAGTTCGGGTATAATTTTCAAGAGTTATGGCCCTTTTTCTGAAATCTTTCTGAATGGGACTTGTCCGGGCTGGATCTTGGTTAATATTGTATGGACAAGTATGAAATTTGCATGATATGTGGTCAGTGCCCCACAGTTGTGCAGCGTAAAGTTTCTTCATGTTTCGCTTATATTTTCAAGAGGTATGGCCCTTTGTTCCTCAATTCTTCGTGAATTGGGACTTGTCCGGGGTGGATCTCGGTTAATATTGTATGGACAATTATGAAATGTGCAGGATATGTTGTCAGTGCCCTGTAGTTGTGCAGCGTGAAGTTTCTCCACGTTTCGCATATATTTTTAAGAGTTATGGCCCTTTTTTGTTCAAATTTGTGTGAATTGGGACTTGTCCGGGCTGGATCTCGGTTAATATTGTATGGACAATTATGAAATTTGCATGATATGTGGTCAGTGCCCTGTAGTTGTGCAGCGTGAAGTTTCTCCACATTTCACGTATATTTTCAACAGTTATGGCCCTTTTTTCTTCAAATCTTTGAGACTTGTAGGGCTGGATCTCGGTTAATATTGTATGGACAAGTATGAAATTTGCTTGATATGTGGTCAGTGACCCATTGGTGTGCAGCGTGAAGTTTCTCTGCTTTCGGTTATATTTTCAAGAGTTATGGCCCTTTGTTTATCAAAACTAAAGTGAATGGGATATATTCATTTGTCCAGGCTGGATCTCAGTCCATAACCGATTTGGACCAGAAAAATGGCTATATTATTTTTTATCCTACATTCCAAAGCAGACAACATAGGTCCTGAAATTAAAGTATGAAGTTGCCCCAAAAAGAGTGAATTGGGTGCAAAATTCAAAGTTCACTGACTGCTTCATAATTTCACCACAATATACTCCCAAGGAATGTAGATCTCATAACCAGGTCACATTTTCGGATTTGGCGAAAGCCCTGGCGACCATCTTGCATCGAAACATCGTATTATCACTTGTTGGCTGATACTTGGAATATGTATTATGTGAGGCATGGCAAAAAAAGTGACAGAAACAGAATTTGTATAATTATCCAAATTAGGCCTCCACCAACCAATAAACAACAGAACAATGGCGGGGCAGTGTCGGATTAAAGCGGAAGGGGGGGGGCATACAATTGAGCAATCTCTGATTGCTTCCTTCCTGTGTTAATAGCTAATAGATTAATTAACTGGTTAATAATAGAGTAACACAGATAAAGGTCCTCTAGCGGTTAACTGGTTAATAATAGAGTAACACAGATAAAGGTCCTCTAGCGGTTAACTGGTTAATAATAGAGTAACACAGATAAAGGTCCTCTAGCGGTTAACTGGTTAATAATAGAGTAACACAGATAAAGGTCCTCTAGCGGTTAACTGGTTAATAATAGAGTAACACAGATAAAGGTCCTCTAGCGGTTATCTGGTTAATAATAGAGTAACACAGATAAAGGTCCTCTAGCGGTTGACTGGTTAATAATAGAGTAACACAGATAAAGGTCCTCTAGCGGTTGACTGGTTAATAATAGAGTAACACAGATAAAGGTCCTCTAGCGGTTGACTGGTGAATAATAGAGTAACACAGATAAAGGTCCTCTAGCGGTTGACTGGTTAATAATAGAGTAACACAGATAAAGGTCCTCTAGCGTTTGACTGGTTAATATAGAGTAACACAGATAAAGGTCCTCTAGCGGTTAACTGGTTAATAGAGTAACACAGATAAAGGTCCTCTAGCGGTTAACTGGTGAATAATAGAGTAAGCACAGATAAAGGTCCTCTAGCGATTTGACTGGTTAATAATAGAGTAACACAGATAAAGGTCCTCTAGCAGTTAACTGGTGAATAATAGAGTAACACAGATAAAGGTCCTCTAGCGGTTGACTGGTTAATAATAGAGTAACACAGATAAAGGTCCTCTAGCGGTTGACTGGTTAATAATAGAGTAACACAGATAAAGGTCCTAGCGGTTAACTGGTGAATAATAGAGTAACACAGATAAAGGTCCTCTAGCGGTTAACTGGTTAATAATAGAGTAACACCGATAAAGGTCCTCTAGCGGTTAACTGGTGAATAATAGAGTAACACAGATAAAGGTCCTCTAGCGGTTAACTGGTGAATAATAGAGGAACACAGATAAAGGTCCTCTAGCGGTTAACTGGTGAATATCCGGTGGTTTGAATCAGTGGGTGAACAAAGAGAATAATTCAAATGTTCTCGTTGCACCATGTAAGCGTCCTGTCTGTCTTGTGTGCTGTCCTAAGGGTTTTATAGGGTGAATGGAGGGTATCTGGTTCCATGCTGCTTCAAAGATTTCTTCTTTGAAGTAGCAGCAACGCAATTTGGCTGAGTGGTGCTTAGTTGGTTCGTCGCGATATAGTTGAAATATTGTTGAAAGCGACGTTAAATTCTATTCACTCACTCACTCATTGCATCAGATTGTATAACTCCTTCTGTCAGATATACATGTACCCTCTGATAGCATTTGGGTTAAAAATGTAGAGCACAGCTTTTGTGTACATGGCTTTCAGCGAATCAGCATTGTCTGTTACTAAATGAACATATTGTATGCTTGTGGTCTTAAAACTCTGAATGAAAATGAACAATCATGTAAATATTTAAATATCCATATTATGTATTAGAAAATCCACATTTACTCCAAAGTTACAGGTACATGCACATGTATTTTTGCTCAGTCACTGTCTTCACTGTCAGTGTAAAGATTTGCATGCCACCTGGAAAGTCCTTAAAACTCCTGGAATTCATATGCTAACATGGAAAGTCCTGGAAAATGCTTAAAAATATAGTTAAATCCTGGAAACTCCTGAAAGAACTACCTTTTCATCTCCTCGGTGAACCAGCGATCTGATGCTACGCGTTACTGTGTCAAAATTTGTTCCTGAACCTTGTTGCGAGTTATTGAACTAAAGACTCCTGGAAAATTACAATTATCGACCTGGAAATCTCCTGGAATTCTTTTCCTGCACTAAGTTTATGAACCCTGGTAATATTGAAGACACATAACATCACATGTAGACTGTCTGATCCCTCAGAGTTCCACACTTTTCCTGCCATTGTTGTCACTATGAATGTATGGACGGTCAGGTGAAGGTACACTACAATATTCTGTTTTAAAGGATGATGATCGCGGGGTCTCTTTATCTGCACCCCAGAAATTGCAAGAGAGCAAAGTCTTGTATGCCGTACGAAAGTTCGGGTTCAGTCCGGCATAAATGAAAGCATTGACGGCAAAGTTTGTGTAAGCGATGGCGAAGAGGACGCGGTAATACTGGGCAGGGACGAGACGACCATAGTCAAAGATATGCAGAGATAGAATGGGGATCCATACGAGTAAGAAGAATATCCACACAACAATACAGTTAAAGGCCACCTTAAACATCTGAAGCTGCTGTTTATGTAGTCTTTGTGCTAGAAGGTCTGGGTTTGTGGTCACACTGTTTATTCTATTATGTACTGGGCCATGATGTCCCCCAGTTACCTGAAGTCTCCCATTGAGTGGCTTTTCCGCTATGTCATTGAGAGCGTCCATACTGCAGGTGCGTCTCTGATGGTACGTCCCCGTGTTCACCATCGTACGACTTCCCGATATGCTATGACGCCGCATATTCGACTGGACTTTGTAAAATTTCCGAATAATCTTTGTATATGCAAACACAGTCGTGATCACAAAAGGGAAGGCGAATACAACACAAATGCAAAAGGTGTACCAGTAGTTTAGGGTATTCCTTGGGGGAATGAAGCAAATCCCAAATTTTATATCATAGCCGAACTTGCCAAAGCCCAGCAATGGCGGCATGCTGACAAGAGCTCCAAGAACCCAGATGAAGACGATGCTCAAGCCAACCTTGACCTTGGTGTAATGTTTTCGGTAGATTTTTTTCCCCTTCATGATGGCAATGTAACGATTGACGGCAATGGCGCTGAGGTTAAGTACAGACACAGCAGTACAGAGCATACTGATGAATGGGAGGATCGTATTGCATCCGAGAGGTTCAACACGATTCAGCATGGTGTGTACGGAGACTGGTGTCAGGAAGAGGCTGACCATCAGATCGACCACGGCAAGGTTCAGGATGTACACATTGGACATCTTACGCAAGGCCTTCTGGGTAATCACTGCCAGTATCGTCAGCAAGTTACCAGACGTCCCAGCTATGGACACAATCAGTAACATGACAATGGCGAATATTTCCACGTCTCTAGGGACATAGTCGAGTGATCCTCTGGGTGGATGGTAGAATGTGCTGTTCATGGCGATAGGTTGAGACGTGGTGTGAGGACTGTATTTAAGAATATCACACCTCTCAGTTTGGGATGATTTGACCTCTTGTGATCTCTCCATCAATGCACACAGCAAGTGGATAAAACTATGAGATTCTCACTTATAATATAAATCTCCTCTTGCTCGGTTTTCTTGCAGATGTGCTCCAATGAATCCCTTCAGGAACTCTAGGATTGCCTGGATGTTCTAATTTCATACACTAGGCAATCAAACTACCTGTTTCCTTTTTGAAAATTTGAAGTGTTTTAAAACTGGAACATACATGTATCACTAATGCAATCAAGTTTCTATGAAATCCAGTAACTTTGTCCGTTTGGTCACCACTCGGCCTTCGATTTTTCTCCTCGTAGTATGTTTCCATCCATACACTCAGCTGGACCATGTAGATAAAATTTCAGATTTTAATTTATAAGTTACCTCTTCCTCCGAATTCGTGCTGCTATTGTTGAGTTGTAGTTACATCTGTGGATTCTCTGATCTATATCCCGTAATCAGACACAATCACAATTGTACAGTCGGTAGATACACAGATTTCCCTGTTCTCTTGCTATTTCACTGGTGATGGGGATATATATGGATAGACTTTCTGTGGATAGATTTCCCAGAAGTACTTAACACTAGTTATGAGTCCGGCTATTTCATGCCATCACAGCCTCAATTTCAGTTGGAGATAAATGCTGAGTTGCAATTTGTTAGATCAATTACCACCATCCTGTCTCTTGAGGTCTTTCAATTCCAGTATGAATCCAATTCATAGACAGAAATAGTAGTAAAAGTTCATCTCACATGACATACTACAGCTCAAATGTGTATTCATTTTGGTGATGAAAAAGAAACCGCTCCATGTGTTGTGGTAGTGCGGATAGAGTATGCTCAAATACCAGGACAACCAATGTCACAAGTTCTGCGAAAGAAACACAATGGAAAATGATTCCGGAGTCAGATGGTCATTCTACAGCTCCACACTAAACCGGTGTAAAATCTCCACATGTCGAGTTTGTTTTACCAACACACTGAAACACATGTCCACTTAGAAATCTACCCACCATTCCTAATTCATGTGTCGAGATCAACTTAACACAAAGTCGAGTGGAAATAGAATATCTCACTTGAGTTTGAAGAGTGGCACTCACTGTGACAATATCCACACACAGACACAGGTATTAATCCATTCTCATTATTTTCAGGAGCAAATGTCACAAAAAAATATTCTGGAAAAATGAAAAGAAAATCATTTCAAACATGTTCCATCACTTTGTTTTCAAGGTAAATCTTCTCTCTGCATCAATTCAATGTTGTAACTGTCCATTTGAACATTTTCCGTCTATTCCTTTCTCTTCAATCAGAGAGTCTTCTTTGATAAACTTTTGTTGTCAAAATAAGTACAAAATGCTCCAACACTTCTTTCTGATGTAAATATGCTCACATTTTTCAGTTTCATAAAGTACTGTTTACTGTCCATTCAAACGTTATAGTGTCTTAGTATTCCCCATGCAGTGTCCTTGTATAGACATGTTATGAGAGCTAGAGTTGGATAGATTCCTCTCAAGTACTCCCTCCTTCAAATCCGCCCACTCCTGTTACTGGTATAAAAATGTCCCATTGCCTCAATCATGAATACCACATGACATTAATAGAGAGCATGTGCTTGTGTACCCTGTACCCTCCTCACCAGGACTTGTAGTTATTCAGTATGCTCTATAACATAGCCTATGTATTCATCTACCAGTCTATAGAGGGTACATGTCACAGAGGCTGGCCCAGTCAGAAATGGAAGCCTTCAAAGATCATGTTGATGTATGAATCAGCAAACACAAGACTGTATTTACTGACCACAAATATTTCTGGCAGGATATGGTATACATGTACATGCACTTATTGAAGGCTTCAGAATGATTTACTGTAAGCTCTCTTATAACCCCACAGGTGAACTCGTTTGAGGAAAATTAATCAAGCCTTTAAATTAAAAATTAAAAATAGAGTAAAAAAATGTGTGGGTAAAGCTTGTATGTATCTAAGGATGAAAAAATCATTATCCCAGCTAAAGATTTCTGCCTACAAATTTTGTTTTATTGTTACCACGCGTTTAGGGGCAGTATAATCCTGTTGCTATCATGGTCCGTCATATTGTAATGTATAGGAGGTCCATAGTTGGAATATATTTAGGGCGGGGGGCCAAACTGTTCTTCTAAGAGACTTTAGAGTTACATGTAATTTAAGCATAAACTTAATGGTGCAAAATTTTCGTCTAATACCATGTTAATAAGCTCATTTTTCTGCTTTTATCTGTTAGGATAGAAAGTATAGTGCTGCATGTAAATATAAAATTGTACAAATGTATTTCTCTGTTCTGTTGACTTAATTAATCAGTATTAATTTTAATGTTTGTGTTGTTGTTGTCGGGGGTAATTAAGCTTACTGCTTTCACTGCTTGGGCTTGATGTAGTTGATCTATTAGCATAACATGTTTAATTGCTCATTGTGTTAAGGTACATTTAAATTGGGTCATCATTAATAATAGTGAGTTATCGGTCAAAAGATCGAGGGGCTTTTGTTTTTTTAAATTATAATATTTTGAAAAATTTGTCTGAAAAGGATGATATGAAATTGATGTATTGGCTAGGATACCCTATAGGTATCTTGGAAAGTAGTAAATGATAACAGCATGCAACTTTTGAAAATTTTAAATTACAGAAAAAAAAAGAATTTTTTTTTTATAGAAATGACCCTAAAAACAGATGTTATTTTCTGGATGGCCTTCTGTATATTATAGGTAGACATTTCTTTTGTTACATGCACATTGACAACATAATTGTAAGCACTCAGATTTCAGTCATGTCAAAGCTGTGTCAGAACTGTGACTTTATGTTGTAACAATGGACCCATATCCACAGTATGTGTCACTCAACTTTGTGTCATATTACACTGTATTATTTTGATGTAATTTGTTTGTCATCAATCTTTTAACAAATTGTATCGTTTTTCTTCAATTATGGTTGTTCTATGTTCAATGATGGCGGCTACATGGTGAGACCATTACATGGTGGAAATTTGGTGGATTTCCAGCTACATGTACCTGTACAAGATGTATTTTCGAAGACTGGGAAATACAAATGTACTGAGTGTCCAAATACATGTACATCCATCTGACATGCCTGAGAGTAAGAGCATTGATATAGCAAAACAATTTTGTACAGATTGTAAAATGTGGCAAAAAAGTTTTAATAAACCGGCACCCCTTATCTTGCTCAGTGACTCACCATGTTTATCAATTCATTGAATTCAATTTATCTGAATTTCACACCAGTTATTGTTTTAATATATTCTATGCTATCTGAGGAAACACATCCACAGGTCCCATGCATGTATCAGGAACTACATGTACTGGATTAATTTGAATTTTGAATAATCTGAAATATTGTTCAGCTACATTCATTAATAGAGAAGAGTTGGATGAAAATATAATTTCCATGAAGTTCATTTTAATGATAGGAAAAATAAACATGCTACATGTATTTGGCACCCTGGTGCTTGAGTAATTTATGTCAAAATGATTCAGGAGAACATTTATATGAAATTGTTGAAATCTTCTTACATGGTTATCAAGAATATCTTATAGAGTACTGTATACACCTGGAAGTTGTGTGAATACATTGCTGGATATACATGTAGACTATAGATTTGTAAATTGTACAGTTCATATTCTAATAAATCATCTAAAAGTTGTTTTGGCCATTTCATCAATTTCAAGTGCTGTTGTAATAACAATAAATTTTATCACTGAGTGGAAAAAAGTCACATCTATCCTGAACAAATTATAGTTAATCGAATATCAGGATGCTGTGGCATGTTGCAGGGATATAGACAGGAGCTTTCAAAGAAAGACCGTGTATGGGTAAATAATTATATTATCCTAATTCATGGAATGATTATTCTGTTAATTGCTGTAAATGTGTTGGTGATTATAGTGGTGTGTCCTAGATCAAGGATGTGGTTGAGGTTGTAGGTGGGCTAAAGTTGAAGGAGGCTTCTCTACTGTAGAATATAAATGTCACTATTGGATTAACCACTTCCTGTCCCTGGATGATCAGAACAGATCATACAGAAGATCTCAACTCAAGTACTGGTACAAGTACTGACTGTCTGACTCTGGTATTCAGGGATGGTTCAAGCTGTCACTAACACTGGCTCTTCTTGTCAGACTTGATGATTTCCCTCCCTAACCTGTCCATAGATCTGCTCAATCACTGCACAAGTATGAGAGCCATTCATAGATTTCCTCTTACACTTGTCCCTCATTATAACACTAATCATAGCGCGTTTCAGTATAGTATGGCCACTCTTGTGATATACTGTTTTAGACTCATACTTGGGTTCGTTGATTATAAAAATAGACAAATTTCTGAGCTGTACTCCACGTAAACATGCAATGCACAAGCTTTCGACTCTCAATTTTATGGAATTCAATAGATCACTTGATAAAGGCTCTGGCATGAGAGTCGAAAGTTTATGCATTTAATATGTTTACGTGGAGTACAGCTCAGAAGTTTGTCTATTTTTATAATGGCCACTCTTCTCTCCCCCAATATATAAGTGCAATATCAATGCTGCTGCGATGACAATTCACTATAGTGCGACTAGCCTATATTGTGGTCAATATTTTGTCTGTCAACTTCAGTGTTATAATGAGGAACAAGTGTGTAGGGTATGTGCCCCTAGATGCCTTAGCATATCCCTTGATGCAATAGGCTTGTGTCCTTGTAGCAAATATAACTGGGACACATTCAGGTGTTGCTGGACACTTTACAACATAACAATACAAATGTTTCCATGTCCAATGCAATATGCACCAAGTTGTCTCATTCTATGGGCACACTACAAATGATGACCCATTCTCTTCCTTCATGACATCTGATTTGCCAATCTCAATTATACTGTGGTACCAACGTCGTCGCTAGGGGTGGGGGGAGGGGGATGGTAGGTGTGGACAATCCCCTCTCAGAGCCCAACCATACGTTATTTTCCTATGTGTTGGATAGCAGAGTACTGGCTGCATCCAATACTGGACCCAAATGTTCCATTGGAATATTCCGATTTTTGATATGCTCCCTAAGTAAGCATAGAAATCCTAGCAATGACCAGGAGTACAAATGAGATTTGTAATTCATCACATTATATGTAATGCCCTTTTCCCCCTGAACCATGGTGTGACAACATTCAAAATAGTCTGAAAATAATTTGTCCGATCTCAAATTACAAGATATTTTGGGGTTATATATGTAAGGTAATTCAAGACTCGCTGTGCATATTATACATGTACATGTATAGGATTCAAGTGTGGACATGAACCTCAATCAGTATGGATGCAGTAATGTTCACATCTACAAAACTACATGTACATACAAGTTGTTGTGACTGGAAATGAATATGAGCAATTTTGAATGGTTTGTGCACATCAGTTGTGAGAAATTGGCGTATTCATAATAGTCACCATATTAAACACAGTAAATGCCGAGAGGATGAGATGTTACAAGGCATAGATCAGGATAATCATTCTCTGTTCATATTTGCCTTATGTTCTGCTTCAGATCAGGTTATCTTTGATTTGTGAAAGAATAGATTGATGTATAAAAAAAAAAAAGTCTAAACTCCCCGCCCTCGATAACCGCGTTCTAAAGTGATCTTAAAGTTGTCAGTCGATCTAGCAAAAGATGTGTGAACTCGTGTATACAATATTTCATAGCTATAAAATTAAATAATGTTCTCGTAGAAACTTAAGACTCTGTAAACTTGGTCTTCCAGTAAAAATAATCCTTCCTTGATCAATATTTTTCGTTTAGATTTAATGAAAATCAACTTGAGTTCAAAATATTATCAAAAGTGAGATGTTCGTAGGACTTATTTAATGCACAACTCGTCAATCGTCAATCATTGAAAAGTGAATCTGTTTGGCATGTTTGGAGGAAAATTAATATTTTCTCTTGTTTGACTATTGTTGATTTCAGTATGGGATATGCGAGTCTCGGCTTTTGTTTCAAGGTCACCTGATTACCAAGAGTTAAGCCCCTTTTAGTCTATCATTGAATATAAGATGTCATATTAAAGTGTTACATTCTCTGGATTGCTAGCTACCAATTGGACCAAAGCCGTTAGACCACCTTGAAATTTGATCCAGTGTAATTCGAGATGTATAGGCGTACATTGAAGCTCCTTGGGTTCTTCTATTCAATTGACTTTGAGTCATGAATACTTTGAAACTTACTTACATAGTCTACAAATCAGCAGCAAAACTCAAAACAGGAATTATTGTACATGAATCTTCCGTATAATACTTTAAATTCCTGTGGAAAATGAGAGTGTGAGATAAAAATGTTGTGATATTGATTTTGACATGTTAGTCTTGTAAATATCAGATAACATGCAATCCATGATATGAACAGTTTGTTTTGAGGCCATATGTCATCACACAGGATTCATGTATGAAAAGAATGAAATTAGGAAATCTGTTGTTAAGGCCATCCACAATATTATTATGCTAATCCCTCTAATAATTCAATCATTATATAGGGAAGTGAAATTGCTCAATATCAAATTATTTTTTAAAGTATTTCAAAATCATGTCCCCTCAAATTTTATTTGATATTTGAAACATACTAAATTGAGAACCTTTAAGGATACTGAGCCCTCCTGCAGGAATTTTTACACACACTCCAGAATTTGTCTTCACACAGCTACAAGAATGCCTCATACATGTAGCTATGATAATGTATATATATTTGTTGAAAGCGCATTTCTTAAGGATTCTAAATATATAAATGTGTTCACTGAAATGTGTAGGTTATGAAGATATTCAAATTAAAATAAAATAATTAAAAAAAAGGAGCCTTCTTTTTTAAATGGCTATTTTCAAAAAAGTATTCAACTTATTGTAACTCACATCATCAATTCATGTAGAAGAACACCCCAACAGGAAATCTGTGTCTCAGTTTTATCAACTTTGGTGTATTTCTTAATCTATTGACATTTAATTCAATTTCAAAGTTCAAAACTGAGTTGCTTGATTTTGTAGAGAAATGTTCCTTTAAATGTCAATGAGAACTAGACCAAAATTGATAAAATTGAGACACAGATTTTCTGTTGGAGTTGTCTTCTACAGGAAATGATGATGTAAGTTACGGTAAGTTGAGTACTTTTTTGGAAATAACATTTAAAAAATCAAAATTAAATTTTAAATTAAATATTGTTTAAATCCGAATATCATCACAACCTATGGGTTTACAGTGAACAAATTCATATATCTGGAATCCTTAAGAAATGCTCTTTCATTAAATATATACATTGCCATAGCTAAAATCCAAGGGGTGTGTAAAAGTGTGTGCAGAGGGGCTCAGTATCCTTAAAGTGAATATGAAGGAAATTACATTGATTTCACTCAGTGTACTGTGCAAGCATCTGGTGCTGTGTGATTTTGCAGGGAAGTAAATACATACAGTATGAAAAAATGAGAGTGAATGAGCTTGGATATGCTGCTGTTTCTCTATTCTACACAAAGTGAATGTGATAATCATGTTAAACAAACACTGTCAGGCCAGTAATAACATCAGGATTTGTAAGATTACTTCCCCTGCAATGTACCAAGTATGTGACAAATGCAGGAACATCTGTATTTGTGTGAGAACATGGCTGAACATGCAGGATAAATGGTACATTGAGGTCATAACTCTGAGCTTAAACTTACAAATAACACATGACTTTAATCACAGTAGACAGGAAGAGAAAAAAAAAAATGATAACCATTGGACATTTACCCCTCTCAAACATATTCTTGTCTTGCATTTGTATAAATAAATATAAATATAGATTGATCAATGTATAAAGTCAGAAGGCCCACAGAGTGGCGAAGATGTGTTTATAATTATCCAGTATTATGATACCAAATTTATCTTCTCATTTTAAATCTAATTCCACTCAATATCAATATTTTCTAAGACTGACATTTCATATTACTCCTTATAATAAAACTGTTTTCACTCAAAGAACTATCGAGACAGGGTTCATACATGTGTGGAAATACCGGGAGAGTATTTGAATGCGTTCAAAACCCATTTTCCATTTCTGTGAATTCCTGAAGGCATATTGATTCAATGAGTAAACCATATATCTATATCAGTATTACAAGCCGAAAAGGCAATATATTTTTTTTCCAGAGATTTAGAGGTTGGTTATGAGGTTATGAGATCACATAATTAACCTGCAAAATGAGTTTAAATGCATTGTAAGCCAAAATATATCTACTCCATTACAAAAATTTATGTTATAGAACATTCCAAAAGTGTTGAACGGTCTTACTTTCCCACAGATATTTTCGAAAATTGTATGATTTACCACACGGATAACAGGTAAAGTGTCAATGAAAATGTCCTTGAGGCTGTAGTTTTATTAGAATAGGAAATTGATGGCTTGTGCTCAATGGCATCCCTCCAACTCTCTGTAACTCCAAATTACAAATGGGAGTCTCTGTAACTCCAAATTACGAATCGGAATGCGGTCTAAGGGCTGGTAACTCTAATAAGCTTTTACATCAACACACTCCACAGTACATGTACATGTACTATTGGTCCAAAATCTGGTTTTAGAACATGATCTATCTGAGCTCTCCTCTTTTTGCGGAATGTATTGCAGTGAAACTGGTGAATAAATATACCAAAAATTGAGTAAAATAACCAACCTCTAAACAGTGACATCTTCCATGGTCTCAATACTTATATTTAGTATTTTGAAACTTGATAAACCAGAACCTGTAAAAACTGACAATAATCTGGTTTTAAGCATGGTCAGTTTACACAGGTTACACTATACATGTATATAGATTAGTGAATCACAATTCATTATGCCCCCCCTCTAACTAGAGGGGGGGCATATAGCGATCGCTTTGTCCGTCCGTCTATCCGTCTGACCATCCATCTGTCCGTCTGTCCGTCCGAATTTTTTGTCCGGGCAATATCTCGGTTAATATTTGATGGACAGGATTTAAACTTGCATGGAATGTGGCCAGTGGCTCATAGTTGTGCAGCGTAGAGTTTTTTCCGAGTTCCGGTATGATTTTCAAGAGTTATGGCCCTTTTTCTGAAATCTCTGTGAATGGGACTTGTCCGGGCTGGATCTTGGTTAATATTGTATGGACAAGTATGAAATTTGCATGATATGTGGTCAGTGACCCACAGTTGTGCAGCGTAAAGTTTCTCCACGTTTCGCTTATATTTTCAAGAGTTATTTCTCTTTGTTCCTGATTTCTCCGTGAATTAGGACTTGTCCGGGCTGGATCTCGGTTAATATTGTATGGACAATTATGAAACTTGCAGGATGTGTGGTCAGTGCCCTGTAGTTGTGCAGCGTGAAGTTTCTCCGAGTTTCGCTTATATTTTCAAGAGTTATGGCCTTTTTTTCTTCAAATCTTTGTGAATTGGAACTTGTCCGGGCTGGATCTCGGTTAATATTGTATGGACAATTATGAAATTTGCAGGATATGTGGTCAGTGCCCTGTAGTTGTGCAGCGTGAAGTTTCTCCACATTTCGCTTATATTTTCAAGAGTTATGGCCCTTTTTTCTTCAAATCTTTGTGAATTGGGATTTGTAGGGCTCGATCTCGGTTAATATTGTATGAACAAGTACGAAATTTGCATGATATGTGGTCAGTGACCCATAGATGTGCAGCGTGAAGTTCTCTGTTTTCGGTTATATTTTGAAGAGTTATGGCCCTTTGTTTAAACCTAAGTGAATGGGATATATTTATTTGTCCAAGCTGGATCTCGGTCCATAACCGATTTGAACCAGGAAAATGTCTATATTATATGTTATTCTACATTCCAAAGCAAACAACATAGGTCCTGAAGTATGAAATTGCCCCAAAAACAGTGAATTGGGTGCAAAATTCAAAGTTCACTGATCGCTTCATAATTTCACCACAATATACTCCCAAGGAATGTAGGTCTCATGACCAGGTCACATTTTCGGATTTGGCGAAAGCCCTGGCGACCAGCTTGCATCAAAGCATCGTATTATGACTTGTTGCTTGATACTTGGAATATGTATTATGTGAGGCATGGCAAAAAAGTGACTGAAACAGAATTTTTATAATTATCCAGATTAGGCCTCCACCAACCAATAAAGAACAGAACAATGGCGGGGCAGTGTCAGATTAAAGTGGAAGGGGGGGCATACAATTGAGCAATCTCTGATTGCTTCCTTCCTGTGTTGTTATAGGCATTGAATTATTAGAGATTTTTTCATGAGCTTGAGAGAATTTTATTGTCTTTTTTTATATTTCAGAAAGTCCCAGGATAACATTATATGAAAAAAGAGTACTTGTAGCCAGTGGGGACACAGCCACACTGTTCTGTCAGGGGGATGGTATACCTAAACCTTCCATTAAATGGTTTAAGGGGGAGACCGAGGTAAATATCATATCGGCCTTCTGCAATTCTCATTGTAACAATGAAGTCAAGGCCTTCTGAATATGCTTATATATTTTCAGCAATGTTGCTGCATTAACCTACGCCATTAAAATATAATTGGTGGTTCTAATTAATTTGGTTACATGTAGTCAACGAACCATTTCTTAACCTTGGCAATGCAATATTATTTTATTCATGGAATTTTTCAGGAGAATTTTGCAAATGCATATTTAACTCTGAGACAATAACACCTTCAAGTTGTTTGGATTTTCAGTATTTTGAAAGTCACTATGATACTTACTTTACGATTTTTGTGGTAATGCTTGTGTTAATGCATTGTCCGGTGCCCAAACTTGGTCTGATGTCACGTGGACAATGCTGTTGTTTCACTCCTTCCATGTCTAAAGAATTTTAACTCGGAACTGTCTTATTGAGCTCACTCACATGACTGACAGAATGAATTCATATCAAAGCATCCATGCAACCCCTTATTCCACCCCGTACCCAGACACACACCACCACTCAGTCAAAATGTGATTAAATATTTAGTTATTGAAGGAATAGACAATGTACCATGTAATAGTGTTTCCTATTGTATCTTTCAGCTGCAGGAGCTATCATTTGTTCAGATTACAGCTAATGGGGAGTTGTTGATATTCGGCACTCAAGTGAACGATGCCGGAGATTACACTTGTGTGGCCAAAAACCCTGCAGGGACAGACTCCGCTACCGTCACTCTCGATGTCGGATGTAAGTACAGGTTTGATCGACATAATCTGTCACTACAGGTTATACAGATGACAAAAAATACTTTCACAGATGCAATCCGAGGTCAGCATGTCAGGCTAATGGTTCGCTGGGGAGCTTTCAAGGCTTTGTTATGAAAAGACTTGAGGATAGGCTGGAATTTATTAGTTTAAACAGGTAAAAAGTGTCTTCCTGGTTTAGGACGTGGTGGTGGACTAACATTTGAAGAAATAAATGCTGTTCTACCAACTTAGTCAGAAAAGGGTGTTGGGGAGGTAGGCAAAAACATACCACTCTCCCTCCTCACCACAACCCTTGAAGTAATTAACTACATGTATTAGCTACAGCTACATTGAGATATTTAGACCAGCTTTTCTCGGTGAGATATTAAGATCACCTTTTCTCTGTGAGATATTTAGAGCATCTTTTTTCTGTGAGATATACAACACCTTTTCTCTGTGTGATATCAAGACCACCCTTTCTCTGTGAGATATTTAGACCACCTTTTCTCTGTGAGATGTTTAGACTATCTTTTATCTGTGAGATATCCAGACTGCCTTTTCTCTGTATGATAATTAGACCACCTTTTATTTGAGATATTTAGACCACCTTTTCTCTGAGATATTTAGACCACCTTTTCTCTGAGATATTTAGACTACCTTTTCTCTGAGATATTTGGATCACATTTTTTTCAGATATTTAAACCACTTTCTCTGTGAGATATTATGACCACCTTTTCTCTGAGATATTCAGACCATCTTTTCTTCTGAGATATTTAGACCACCTTTTCTCTAAGATATTTAGACCACTGTTTCTCTGAGATATTTAGACCATCTTTTCTCTAAGATATTCAGATCATCTTTTCTTCTGAGATATTTAGGCCACCTTTTCTCTGAGATATTTAGACCACCTTTTCTCTATGAAGATATTTAAACCACCTTTTCTCTGTGAGATATTCAGACCACCGTTTCTCTGTGAGATATTTAGACCACCTTTTCTCTTTGAAATATTCAGACCAGCTTTTCTCTTTGAGATATTGAGATAAGCTTTTCTCTGAGTTTTTCAGACCACCTTTCCTCTGTGAGATATTTGGACCACTTTTTTATACGCCCGCCAAAAGGCCGATGTATTATGTGATGGCGGTTTCCGTCCGTCTGTCCGTCCCTCGTGTCCGGTCTATATCTGGGACAGTTTTCTATCTACAGTTTTAATTTTTGGTGAGTGGATACCCTACGGGAAGACGATGTGTCGCGTACCAAAATGAAGGTCAGAGGTCAAAGGTCACTGGCCTAAAAAACAGAAAATCACTGAAGTGTTCGTGTCCGGTCTATATCTGTGAACGTTTTCTATCCACAGTTGCAATTTTTTGTGAATGGATACGCTAGGTGGAGACAATGTGTCGCGTACCAAAATTGAGGTCAGGGTCAGAGGTCAAAGGTCACTGTTGCCTAAAATCAGGAAATCATTGATCATTGACAGTTTTCTATCTACAGTTCTAATTTTTGGTGAGTGGATGCCCTAGGGGGGAACGATGTGTTGCATACAAAATGTAGGTCGAGGTCAGAGGTCAAAGGTCAGTGTCACGGAAAAATCAGGAAATCATTAAAAATTTCTAATTTTTTGTGAGTGGATTCAATAGGGGGAAACGAGGTGTCGCATGCCAATATAGGTCAAGGTCGAAGGTCACTGACCCCAAAATCAGGAAATTATTAAAAATAACTGTTTTTTGTGTCAGTAGATACATGAGGGGGACACGATGTGTCACATACCAAAATGTAGGTCAAGGTCACTGTGACCCTCAAAATCATGAAATTGTTAAAAATCATGATTTTTTTGTGTCCATTGATACACATCCTCGCGAGCCAGTGTATCGATCGATCTGTTAGGATTGATACACTGGCTTGGTTAGTTACCCATATGAGTTCTGGATATAAATAGATCAAGAGGTTTCCTCTAAATCAACCCAATCAGTGAACGCGCTAAGCCAGTTGATTAGGCCAATCCGCTGCTAGGTATGAGATATGACAGGATTGAATTTCATTGCGGACTCAACTGCTTTGATGTCAAGTTGAAATCAACATCGGAAGTCAAAGCAAAAACCGCAAACTTGGGATACCGACATTCTTATTCAAAACAAGCGCGGTGGATGAAATGTACGAGATTGTATAATGGAGGCGTCAACTCAAGAACTCATTCGAAAGACCAAAAATGTCAAGGTAAACCCTCTCCAAGGATTTAGGATTTACCTGGACGTGTGAAGATGATTGAGATATTGAGGGAAGACAATGTGTCGTGTACCAAAATGTAGGTCAAGATTAAAGGTCAAGGTCACTGTGACATAAAAAAAATTGAAATCCTTAAAAATAACCTTTTTTGTGCCAGTAGATACATTAGAGGGACATGATGTGTTACATATCAAAATGTGGGTCAAAGATTAAGGTCACTGTGACCCCAAACTCAAGAAATCATTAAAAGTCACATTTTCATATACCTGTCGAAGACGAGATCATGTAATGCGATGTTGTATTCTGTCCATTCACCCATTAACATTAGTTGTCCATGCGATATCTCTAGTTTCAAGGTATGGATTGATACCAAACTTTGGGTATAGCTTACTCGCATTGCAAAGAGAGATCAATTTGTCAAAAGTCAAGTTCAGCTGCCTATGTGTTAGGTTGGAATATTCAGACTTGTCTCCCCTACATGTATATGGCATTTGTCCTGTGGAGTTGTCTCGTGTTTGATACATGTAAGAAATGGCTACATTTACTTAAATTGTTGTGAAATAAAAACCATACATTTACTAATTTAATGGGGAGAGGGGTCCTTTATGAACTTTATACCTGTTTATTAACTCAAGAACAAAGGTTTACTTCATCACTTTCTTCACATCCTTCTACCTTCATGGAAAATTTTCTCGCCTGAAAGGAATCCATTTGAAAGAAAACTACTATTTTCTTGTGTTTGACTATTGTCGATTTCAGTGTGGGATATGTGAGCTCTCGACTCTTGTTTCAAGGTCACCTAGTTACCAAGAGTTCAGCCCATTTTAGTTTATCATTCAATATAAGATGTGATGTAACATTCTCAGAAGCATAAAACCGTAGACCTTTCTCTGGATTGCTAGCTACCAATTCGGATCAAGGCCATTAACAATCTAGAAATTCAGACCAGTGTAATTCCAGATATACGGGTGTATATTGAAGCCCCTTGGGCTCTTGTTCTCTGTGAGGTAATTAGACCACCTTTTCTCTGCGAGATATTTAGACCACCTTTTCTCTGAGATATTTAGACCGACTCTTCTCTGTGAGATATTTGTCTGTGAGATATTTTTGTAACCTTTTCTCTAAAATGATCCTTCTTTTGTTTGATTCCCAGAATCGCTATATAGCTGAAAATTGCTGAACGGGACATTGAACCCTAACTCTGTCTCGCTCTCTCTTGATTCCTAGAAGCACACTCAGATTGTAATTTGGATGTTACCATTTCTGTTTTAACAGCTAGGAAATATGTATTGTTTTTTTTCACACATTGTTTTCTTGCCAGGATGATGGGTAGCATAGCTCATGACTTCACTGGATCGAGTGTACATGTATATAATCAGTACTGAATCAGGATCAGAGGATGTTCTTTCCTTCACACGCCTTGAAATTTCCTTTATTTATTGCTTTTGTTTCTCTGGAAATTGGAACTTGCCTTTAGAGTTGTTTCTCCGCCCTCCCATCTTTAAAGCTTGATTCCAAATATACATCTACCTCCATAATACCCAGAAATAGAAAGCTCTCTATGATTCTATGGTATGCTAATAGGTCTAACCCCTGGAAGGTATACACCAGACTGACTCTATCAAACTGCGATAATGTGTTGATTTTAGCAGTTTTCATGTGCCCCAATATTTTAACTATGACCCAAGGTGTGTAGTTATCGAATCAAATGTGAACCAGATGGAATTAATATTATATTTGCTTCAAATGCTTCACACATGACAGTCCATGTGTTCAGTAGAAAGCATGGCACCATTTGTACAATATGGTACAGTATTGCATGTAAAATGTCAGAAATGGATTGAATGGTTCAATGACCAGTCTGTATTTTAATTATATCATTAAAATTATCAAATTGAAAACTATTTACAAATGATCAGCGCATCATGTATAATGAAACTGTTATGTCTAAAAACTTTCTTGAGGATGTCGGTTAACTCATTTTACAATGTTAATTGAGGGTAATTGAAAAGCAGCAGTTACATGCAGAGTGAACTATTCAAGATTGTTAACCCTAAAATGCATGTCAAAATTTGGACCGTGGAACGCGGTCCATTTTTCATGCATGCCCAGTCTGATTGGGATGTGCTGCAGCCAGATTTTGTTATTGGCAGGGTCGAAAGTTTATGCTGGTCCAAAACTTTCTTTCGACCGCGGTGTGAATAAAGTTGTTTGCCAACCAATAATGCCCATGTTCAGTAACTGACCGGTCGTTTTTGGATGTGGAGCCGGTCCAACACAGAGAGTTGGACCGCCTACACTGCCTGTTGTTTTCACGCCGAAATGCAAATAGAACGGTCCAAATTTTGACATGCTTCATTGTGTGACTCAGTCATTGGTGGAGCCGCATTATCTATACACATTTACACACAGAAACCCCACCCACCTGTATATATAGTTTTAAAATGTTCATGAATGATACGATAATAATTTTAATGTAAATAGCTACTATATATCTCATTACCAGTAACCCCCCCCCTCCCCCCACACACACACCTAAATCACGAAGGAAAAAATGCACTAAAATAATGACAGTAGCTGTACTAACAAATTTTCTGAGAGTTTTCAGTTTCCCTTACACTTGTTTGATGCAGCCACGACCAGTACATCCTGCATCTAACTTTCTAATCAATGTAACCTTACAAAATTTACACCACAGATGTGTCTGGTCATAATACAGGAAAACAGATGAGTGACCTTGACATTCAGTTCCTACAAATCTGCACTAACAATGTCTACTGTTCCAGAAGCAGGCCCTAATACTGAGGATAAAGAGACCAGGATTTTCAATGCTTGTTCTGATTTTGGACTTCAGAACCAGACAATCAGAGTTAATATCACAGATAATAATGTGTGTGCTATATATCTTCTACAGCTGAACCCGTCATTGTTCAAGCCCCGTCTAATATCGGAGTGGATATCGAGACGAATGCGACGCTGCCTTGTTCAGCCGTTGGTCAACCCACACCTAAGATCCTCTGGAGGAGGGAGGATGGGAGACCATTAGATTTCTCTACCAGATTCAAACATCTTTCATCAGGTGGACTTGAGATCACAGGTACTGTATGTCTGTGTTTGTATTAATCAGTTAATGTCATGAAATATTTCAATAACACATCTGCAATTCTTTACTGTGCATGATAACTGCACTGTTGATTACAGGTATGAGACCCTGGATGAACAAGGACTGTACACCTGTGTGGTACAGAACCAGTTTGATTATGTGTATATTGATGACCTATACTGTTGATTACAGGTATGACCCTGGATGAACAAGGACTGTACACCTGTGTGGTACAGAACCAGTTTGATGTGAAACATTATGTGTATATTAATGACCTGTACTGTTGATTACAGGTCAGGGTTTCATAGAAGTCCAAATTTTTGCCACCGGATACTGAAAATTCAATATTTTTTTCACCTGAATTGAATATTTTTACGGTTTTGTCGCCGGCCGACAGACTTTTATTGAGTTTATTTCTAATTTTGCAACCGCCATAAGTAATGTATATAACAAATTTTCATACGACCATCAATGGAGGCTCGAGCCTGTCAATACCGCTATGTATTTGAATTGTGAAAATAAAGAAACAAACAGATCATTTAACACTAATGTTTTATGTTCTTAATTTACCAAGGTCTAAGATACCATCTATTTTCAGCACATTATGTCACATTGTGGATGTCAGCAAGACAAGATTACACAAGGCAATTCAAATAAATTTTCAAAATCACAAACTTGGTAATTTTGAATGGAATCGATATATCAATTCCTGGCTTGCAAATCATGTTCAATTTAAGTATGGTTTTGAAACGTTTCAGCTACACTAATTAAAAACCACTTGGATCTGAACCGGACATTCCATTCAAAATCTTACATTTTAATTTTTGCATGGGAATTTCAACTTTTTCTAGAAGACTTGATGCGAAATTTGGCAATATTCGGGCTAAAATTATAAGTCCAGTGGAACTCCAGGGTTAGATCCAAAAGAGAAATTAAAAAAGAGAGATGAAAAGACAACGCAAAAAACATTACACGATTGAAGACAAGAAATTGTCACAACTGCAGCTAGTCCTGGGCGACCATAAAAACTCATCAAAATGAAATGAATTAGAGAATTCTGTTTGAAAAGGCGCACCATTTTGTAAACTATTGCGCGAAGGCAGCTGGCTCACTTTCGATACGATCATGCGGACTCCAGACAGACACATAAGTTGACCATGGTAAGGCTGCAAATAAGTGCCAAACAGTATGACTTGACCACCCTTATTGAAAGAATGGATTTGCCCATAACGTTTGACCCAAATGTAGTACGGCAGAAATTGGACCATGCTACTTTCTTTGCTTTCTTGACGGGGGCCGGCATTTGAAATGTTTCTGTGCTGCCCTAATGTGGGACACTTGTTTCAGGATAAAACAGATCAGCTAAATTCAATGCCAGAACATGACGTCTAGTCTAGTAAATTATATTTTAAAAATCAACTTCAGTTGTTTTGGTTTGTTTGACCACCTGATTAAATTTAAAGAAGTTTTGACAGTATAAAAAAATCAACTCTTCTTTGTTTATGTATCTTCAAATCAAAGAATGATCTAGTCAGGTTTATATTGTGGCTAAATCAGTTCGCGGTCTTGAATAATCCATTCAAACTTTATTAACTACGGTACAATCACACTTTGGTTTCAGTTTCAACATCGTACAATGCGGACGATATGCTAGTTCCTTTACAACAACAACAACACGACATGATCGTTCATCAACTTACTTTGAGTGAAAACAAATGCCTTGTGAGAACATTACATCGTCCCCTTTTTCATAAATACTATTCAGCGATGGTCAGATATTTAAACGTCCGTTCCAAGGAGAGTTAGCCGTCTTTAGGGGCTCATCATTCCCACGTGTCAAACTTTCCGAGGAAATTTTTTTCTTTTTCTGCACGACGGGGTTCGGAAACCTCCACATACATTTACTATGAATACAGTTTTTAGGGTTACCGACGGCATGACATCAATGACATCCGGGAAACGGACATAAATAATTAGCGTCGGCAAACCGAAGTTTAACCGAGCGGTAACGAATCTCACGGAAATGACCGAAGTTGCCGATCTATTTATTCTGGTATTCCCCATTTCCCGATCGTTTGCCCGCAATATCTTTCGATTATAAATTACGAAATAACGAAGTATTGGCCTTTGGAGACTTCAGTTTTTTTCCAAAATTTCAGTTTTTACCCCTCGGCCAAATTTGGCCTATCGGCCAAATTTGGCCTAGGGGTATTGTCGTCATCATGTACGGCTGTCCGTACGTCCGTACGTCTGTATGTCCGTACGTCCGTCCGTCCGTTACCGCGATATCTACAGAACCGTTTCATGCATGGCAACCAAACTTGGTACATCTATTTATCTTCACGTAAATCAGAAGCCTATCGAAAATGAGTCATCTCGGACAATATTTTGGCAGAGTTATGCCCCTTTTTACAAATAAAAATCCATTTATGATTTGTTATTGTGATAATTTCAGAACCGTTCCATATACAACATCCTAACGTGATACAGTTGTTTCTCTTGACCTGAACTAGGTGCCTATCAAAAATGAGTCGTGTGAGAAAGTATTTTGCAGAGTTATGCCCCTTGTCTAATAAAATCCGTTACCGCGATATCTACAGAACCGTTTCATGCATGGCAACCAAACTTGTTACATCTATTTATCTTCACGTAAATCAGAAGCCTATCGAAAATGAGTCATCTCGGACAATATTTTGCAGAGTTATGCCCCTTTTTACAAATAAAAATCCATTTATGATTTGTTATTGTGATAATTTCAGAACCGTTCCATATACAACATCCTAACGTGATACAGGTGTTTCTCTTGACCTGAACTAGATGCCTATCGAAAATGCGTCGTGTGAGAAAGTATTTTGCAGAGTTATGCCCCTTGTCTAATAAAATCCGTCACCGCGATATCTACAGAACCATTTCATGCATGGCAACCAAACTTGTTACATCTATTTATCTTCACGTAAATTAGAAGCCTATCGAAAATGAGTCATCTCGGACAATATTTTGCAGAGTTATGCCCCATTTTACAAATAAAAATCCATTTATGATTTGTTGTTGTGATAATTTCAGAACCGTTCCATATACAACATCCTAACGTGATACAGTTGTTTCTCTTGACCTGAACTAGATGCCTATCGAAAATGAGTCGTGTCAGAAAGTATTTTGCAGAGTTGTGCCCCTTGTCTAACAAAATCCACTAATTCCTATGTTAAGTTTGCATATAATTTCTATATCATGTTTTTATACTATCACATTTATTTATTGATTGGATGACTGATTTATTCATTTATTCTCTTAGACAATGCAAAGAATGCTTGCAAATCTGTTTTGAAAATGACATACATGTGCCATTTAGTATACATGTACTGTATTTATCTAGCCATGTGTACTGTTGTTTTGGTGAGACATCGATACAGCTCTTTCAATTTATTCAAGAAACAAATTAATTTAAGGGGAGGAAAACTTTTTTTTTTCAAGGAAAGTACACTTACAATACCATGGGTAAATATTTCTTCCCACAAGCCAATCAATTGGTAGAGACACCCTTATTATAATAGCTGGGGTTCAGAGCCGAGGGGTTTGGATAGCGCAGCTTCATGTTCCCTTCTAAAACACTCAGACTTCAGTTTTTTGGTGGCAAAATTGAGTTTTTACGGGAGTTTTGACACCGAATACCGGTGTCAAAACACGACGTGTATGAAACCCTGCAGGTATGACCCTGGATGAACAAGGCCTGTAGACCTGTGTGGTACAGAACCAGTTTGATGTGAAGTGTTATGTGTATATTGATGACCTATGCTGTTGATTACAGGTATGACCTTGGATGAACAAGGCCTGTACACCTGTGTGGTACAGAACCAGTTTGATGTGAAGTATTATGTGTATATTGATGACCTATACTGTTGATTACAGGTATGACCCTGGATGAACAAGGCCTGTACACCTGTGTGGTACAGAACCAGTTTGATGTGATGTATTACGTGTATATTGATGACCTGTACAGTTGATTACAGGTATGACCCTGGATGAACAAGGACTGTACACCTGTGTGGTTCAGGACCAGTTCGATGTGAAGTATTATGTGTATATTGATGACCTGTACTGTTGATTACAGGTATGACCCTGGATGAACAAGGCATGTACACCTGTGTGGTTCAGGACCAGTTCGATGTGAAGTATTATGTGTATATTGATGACCTATGCTGTTGATTACAGGTATGACCTTGGATGAACAAGGCCTGTACATCTGTGTGGTACAGAACCAGTTTGATGTGAAGTATTATGTGTATATTAATGATCTGTACTGTTGATTACAGGTATGACCCTGGATGAACAAGGCCTGTACACCTGTGTGGTACAGAACCAGTTTGATGTGATGTATTACGTGTATATTGATGACCTGTACAGTTGATTACAGGTATGACCCTGGATGAACAAGGACTGTACACCTGTGTGGTTCAGGACCAGTTCGATGTGAAGTATTATGTGTATATTGATGACCTGTACTGTTGATTACAGGTATGACCCTGGATGAACAAGGCCTGTAGACCTGTGTGGTAAAGAACCAGTTTGATGTGAAGTATTATGTGTATATTGATGACCTGTACTGTTGATTACAGGTATGACCCTGAATGAACAAGGCCTGTAGACCTGTGTGGTACAGAACCAGTTCGATGTGAAGTATTATGTGTATATTGATGACCTGTACTGTTGATTACAGGTATGACCCTGGATGAACAAGGCATGTACACCTGTGTGGTTCAGGACCAGTTTGATGTGAAGTATTATGTGTATATTGATGACCTATACTGTTGATTACAGGTATGACCCTGGATGAACAAGGCCTGTACATCTGTGTGGTACAGAACCAGTTTGATGTGAAGTATTATGTGTATATTAATGACCTGTACTGTTGATTACAGGTATGACCCTGAATGAACAAGGCCTGTAGACCTGTGTGGTACAGAACCAGTTTGATGTGAAGTATTATGTGTATATTGATGAACAAGGACTGCACACCTGTGTGGTTCAGGACCAGTTTGATGTGAAGTATTATGTGTATATTGATGACCTATACTGTTGATTACAGGTATGACCCTGGATGAACAAAACCTGTACACCTGTGTGGTACAGAACCAGTTTGATGTGAAGTATTATGTGTATATTGATGACCTATGCTGTTGATTACAGGTATGACCCTGGATGAACAAGACCTGTACACCTGTGTGGTTCAGGATCAGTTTGATGTGAAGTATTATGTGTATATTGATGACCTATGCTGTTGATTACAGGTATGACCCTGGATGAACAAGGCCTGTACATCTGTGTGGTTCAGGACCAGTTTGATGTGGAGTATTATGTGTATATTGATGACCTATACTGTTGATTACAGGTATGACCCTGGATGAACAAGACCTGTACACCTGTGTGGTTCAGGACCAGTTTGATGTGAAGTATTATGTGTATATTGATGACCTATGCTGTTGATTACAGGTATGACCCTGGATGAACAAGGCCTGTACACCTGTGTGGTTCAGGACCAGTTTGATGTGAAGTATTGTGTGTATATTGATGACCTATGCTGTTGATTACAGGTATGACCCTGGATGAACAAGGCCTGTACACCTGTGTGGTACAGAACCAGTTTGATGTGAAGTATTATGTGTATATTGATGACCTGTACTGTTGATTACAGGTATGACCTTGGATAAACAAGGACTGCACACCTGTGTGGTTCAGGACCAGTTTGATGTGAAGTATTATGTGTATATTGATGACCTGTACTGTTGATTACAGGTATGACCCTGGATAGACAAGGCCTGTAGACCTGTGTGGTGCAGAACCAGTTTACATTGCGATATTATGTGTATATTGTTGACCTATGCTGTTGATTACAGGTATGACCCTGGATGAACAAAGGCCTGTAGACCTGTGTGGTACAGAACCGTTTGATGTGAAGTATTATGTGTATATTGATGACTATGCTGTTGATTACAGGTATGACCCTGGATGAACAAGGCCTGTACACCTGTGTGGTACAGAACCAGTTTGATGTGAGACTCATTTATGTGTATGTTGATGACTTTCTGTACTGTTGACAGTTACAGGTATGACCCTGGATGAACAAGGCCTGTAAACCTGTGTGGTACAGAACCAGTTTGATGTGAAGTATTATGTGTATATTGATGACCTGTACTGTTGATTACAGGTATGACCCTGAATGAACAAGGCCTGTAGACCTGTGTGGTTCAGGACCAGTTTGATGTGAAGTATTATGTGTATATTGATGACCTGTACTGTTGATTACAGGTATGACCCTGGATGAACAAGGCCTGTACACCTGTGTGGTACAGAACCAGTTTGATGTGAAGTATTATGTGTATATTGATGACCTGTACTGTTGATTACAGGTATGACCCTGGATGAACAAGGCCTGTACACCTGTGTAGCACAGAACCAGTTCGGGGTAAAGGAGGCATCAGGATATATTACTGTTACTGGTATAGGTAAGATATTCATATATTTCAGGCAGAACAAAGTTGTTTCTCAGGCAAACTTTCGGGTCAGCAGCATTAAATTTATTTTATTTTATTCGTAATGTCCATCATTTTTAGATGGGTTTAAGTCTTGTTGAAGCTTGCAAGCTCTGGTCGGATTGGCAACTCCACAAGTTTGTCCCAGTTTGCTAAATTTCATCATGTCAGCATTCAACATGTTCAAGCAGTGTGGGTGAATCTTTGTCTGTTGTAATGATAATGTCTAATTTATGTTCTTATCAGTGTTATATTGCATATTTTGTCTGCATTGTAAATTGTCTTCATTATTATCCAGTATAGATAGAAATAAATAGACTGAAAATTCAATTGAAAACTGAAACCAGTTCGAAAAAAATTTGATAACCTCAGTATTTGTGGATGAGAACTTATATATACTGTGATTGAAGTGTTAGAGGATTGACATGCCTGTATTTTTGTAAATCAGTGAGACCTCTGATAGCTTACACCAACCCATTCATTGAGGCTGTCGAGGGGACAGACCTCCAGCTGAGATGTGTCGTCTTACTGGGTAACCCCAAACCTACCATCACATGGATGAGACGGGGGAGGGTCCTGAGAGGGGGTGCTGGTCATGATGCCAAAGATGATGGTCGTGATGCCAATGGCAATCTGATCCTCAAGGACGTTCACACGGAGGATGAGGGAGAGTACACCTGTATGGCCAGTAATGTGGGTGGTAATGCAACCTATCAGGTCAGACTGGACGTACAAGGTATATAAACTGTTACCTTCCCTAATTTTCCTGTTGTTGTGATAATATTGAAATTCGGAGGTAATGGGCCAATATTTTGGGTCCTCAACCAATCAGAATATTAGTTTTTATTACTATAATTTTGCAGTGATTTAGAGTGTGTTTTAGTAACAATGGGAACTGCTGTACTGGATATTCCTGTCCACTTATAGGTATTTTGATGATGCAGTGTCCATCCATACTCAAGGTTTTAGATGCTGAAACACTGGAACTGTCCATATATGGAGTGATAAATAGCTGTGTCATGTGACCTATGGTTGGGCCAGACCTGGGAAGTGATGAAAAACTTTCCCGTTCATGATGTGATACTAGTATGCTAAATTAAGCTTAAAACAAAGAGAAATGCGCACTTATCCAAACCCAGTACAGTTTTGCTACAGAATTAAAACCAGTAATACAGCCAGGATCATATATTTTGATATCCCTGACTGACATTCTGGCCCAATCAAAACTTCGTATGTTGACTATGTTAACTGCCCCATGCAGAAGACTTCCATTTTTGTTGACACTACACTGTAACCCAAAATGTGTGTTCTTCTTCCATTTAGTTAATCTCTACACCTACATTTTGTCTGTTTTGTTGCAAACTGCTTTCTCACCAAAAAATACAGGAAATTAATAACATTTTTACAGTTCCACCTAGACTGATCTATGAAATAGATGAGGATCAACAGACCGAATTTTCTGTGATACAAGGGGCCTCCATTAACCTTCCTTGCCGTGTGTCTGGTGATCCAAAGCCCCTGATAACCTGGACAAAAGATGGACAGAAAATTTCAGCCACTGACCCTCATTATTTCATAACACACGATGGTGGTTTGGAGATTTTCAGTTCTGATGCCCAAGACACAGCACAGTACAAGTGTGTGGCCACAAATATAGCTGGCAGTGTGGAGAAAGCAGCCTCCCTCTTTGTCAGAGGTACTACTTTCTAGAATTAAAGATCACGGTAATTCATAACAGAATGATATGTACTCCAAACTTCTGGTCATTCCATGCTGGTTTGTGTTATATTATTGTCAGTATCAATCGTTTAATTTGCTCTGATTTCTGCATCCAGTAATTTTAAGGTTTCAACTTATCTAATGCTAGGGCTCATTTAATCACACAATTCATTGATTCTAAGATTAAAAATGGTTGTATTAATTAGGACACAGGAATATGTGTCATGTTATGAATAAAGGGCAAGTACCATGTTCAAAAGATTCAAAATTGTATTGAATATATATTATTAGTTAGTTATAATTATAAATTCATCTATTAATGAACAGGTTCATCAATTTAATTCTTCTGGGATCCTAAAAATAACACATTGGAATAACTTAGTTTATTAGTTTCATTCCTTGTTAGACTTTTAAATTCAATATGAAGTTAAAGTTGTCCAGTATTTTCTCTAACAGTGGCTATTTGCCTGTCACTTTAATAGTGCAGCTTATCTGAGAACTCCACACAATGGATGTTATTGTCATTGTTGCAGTGGGTCCTGTTATATTTGGACCCCCCGAAGAGGAGATAACTCTGAATGCTGGTGATGCCGTCCTCCTGCCGTGTGCTGTCACTGGTAAACCACCTCCCACAGTGTCCTGGCGGAAAAACTTTGTACGTTTTGAACCAGATACGGAGAATTATTATTTCTCTGAGGAAGGTCTTCATATCCAGAGGTCAGAGGTCAATGACAAAGCTATCTATGAATGTGTGGCCTCGAATGTGGCGGGCAATACGACCAAGGTCATCACGCTCATGGTTCAAGGTCAGAATAATAACTTTTAATACTCGGAAGATTCAATATGTCATCCACTGAAGCTGGTACATTTTATGAACAGTTAGAAAATGATGTTCTTATTCAGGAATAAGTTACGTTATCACAAGGTACCAATGTCACCAAATTCATACTGAATGTCTTAAATACTGTTGGGAATTTGTTCTAAAAATGATATGGTCATGTTTCCATTAGAATTTATACAAATGGAGCATCAGGGGAGATAATTCAAAACTCCAAATCTTCCGCTTCCAGTTCCCCCTGAAATCAATCCTCCAGAGGGCAGTGACCTGATCGTCATGGAGACTGAGCCAACCTTGTTAGAATGTGAGACAACAGGTGACCCGCGACCCACCATACGCTGGAAAAAGGACAACGTCAACATTAATATATTCAATGATGACAGTGGCTATACCTTACAGGGAACGGGGTCCTTACACATCAACTCTGCCATCTTGTCTGACACAGGGACCTACATCTGTACAGCATCCAACCCTGCCGGCACCGTGTCCAGGCAGATCAGGCTTACTGTCTATGGTCAGTATTCAGATCATTTGAAAAAGAGAAAGCTATTTTTTGGGAGAAGGCTTGAGAAATTTATGCTGCTTCTCAAGATGTCAATTGCTTTTGTGATCTTGTTGGGTCAGTGATTCAAATATACTCTTAATGCACTTTCCGATATTGGTATTACATTTTGGTGAAAATAAGAATAATTTTTTTTTTATATTTGGTAATTTTATTCAGCTTTTCGACATACACATTCATATATCACATTGAAGCATTATAAAGACCTTAAGAGAAAGCAAAAAAAAACAACTCAGAGCATACACATTTCCAGATATCCCATCAGTGCAATAATAATTCCCTTCATATAAGCCATGAAGTTGAATAGGTGTCTACTTCCATATATAATTAAGCTATGGATATATGGCAGTAATGGCATATGTAGCAAACAGCATTTTCAATAAATCATTCTCTTAGCAATAGGTGAAGTGAAGACCAATATTTGTCAAAAATTCTCCACTCACAGTTTTGATATCTGATATTGGTCTCGTACATATATTTTAAACTTCTCAGAATGTCTTCTAAATTCGGAATTCTGTTAAGTGCTTTCATTTTGTAAATAAAGTATTTTATACCAATTAATAATAAAAAAAATAAGAATAATGGTGATCATTTCTGATCTATGAAACAAGCGAAAGATTTCTTCTTTTTTTACTGAAGAATTCTCAAAGTGGATATAAATTTAAATTGCCAAAGTTGTGTGAAATTGTGAATGAACTTTCTGAAATCTTATTAACAATTCTAGCCTTCCTCCTAGCTTCCTGCTCTACAACTTGTGAATATATGTTTATGATTGTTTGTTTCAGCCCCTCCTCAGTTACCTGAAGGCATCCCTAGAACAGCTGATATAATTGAGAACAACCCTGTAATATTACCTTGCCCAGCTAGAGGCACCCCTACACCTGCAATCACATGGTACAAAGATGGCCGAGAAATCCAGCGCAATGAGCTCGGTGTTGTGTTGTTGGATGATGGTTCACTAGAGATACAGAGTGCTAAAGCTTCTGACACGGCCCGATACAGATGTGTGGCCCGTAATATAGCAGGGAATGCCACTAATAATATAGATTTGAAAATACTGGGTACGTTATAGAGTTAAATACTTGAACTTTTGTATCCCTCTCGCCAACCATAGAAAAGTTTGTGTTTCAGGTATTAAGTAACCCTACCTACTCAAAATAATTGGTCAAGTTTAGAGTGGGCTTTATTTAATTTTTATCCCTCGACCAAAATTTGGCTGAAGGGTAATGACGTTTTCATGTATGTCTGTCCAATCGTCTGACACAGCTTTCTCATTACCAAGATATCTTTAGAATGACTCACCCTAGGCACATCAAACTTGCAGTGCAGATCCATATGCTTGTGACCCAGAACCCTATTGGCCCGATCGGGTGAAAACTTTGGCGGCCATCTTTAATTTATGGGAAACCATTAAACTTGTGTATCTCGGATACCATTTCACTGTTCAGTGTGAAACTTGGTATAGATCATCGATACATCAAAAAACTTTTAAGGTATGACCGAACCAGTTTCCCTGATTTGGTCGAAACCTTGGTGGCCATATTTAATTTATGCAAAATCTTTAATGATGTATATCTCTGATACCATTTAAGTGTTCTATACAAAACTTGGTATACAGCATCGATGTATCAAGAGACTTGCAATGAATAACCACATAAGTTCTTCTGAGTGACAGGAAGGATGTGCAGCCATCTTTAATATATGCAAATCATTAATGATCTCTATCTCTGATATCATTCAAGGGCTTGATGTAAAATTTGGTATATACATTATCGACACGTCAAGAGACTTACGATGAATGACAGAACTTGTTTCTCTGATTGGGCGGAAATCTTGGTGACCATTTTTAATTTATGCAAAATCATTAATGATATTTATCTTTAATAATGTTCAAGTGTTCAGTATGAAACTTAGTACACATCATCGATCCATCAAGAGACTTACAGTGAATGACAGAACCGGCTTCTCTGATTGGGCAGAAACTTACTTGGAGACCATTTATTATTTATTTAAAATCTTTAATGATCTATATCTCTGATATACCATTTTAGTGCTTCATATGAAACTATACATCATCGATACATCAAGAAACTTACAACTGATGACAACCACTTTCTCTGATTAGGTGGAAAACTTGATTGCCAACTTTAATTTATGCAAAATCTATACCTTTAGTACTGTTCAAGTGTTTAATTCAAGACTTTTTATACATCATCAATACATCAAGAGACTAAAAATGAATAACAGAACCGTTTTCTCTGATTGGATGGAAACATTGGCGGCCATTTCTTATTTATATAAAATCATTGATGTATATATCCTTTGATACTGTTCAAGTGTTCAGTATGATACTTGATATACATCATCGATGCGTCAAGAGACGAGTAATGACTGCTGGTTTCTCTGATTGGACGGTAACCTTGGGGGCCATTTCTGATTGCAAAATTTTTAATAATCTGTATATTTGTCACTTGACTGCTTGGTGTTCCTGACTTCTTCAAAGTAGTACGGCTGGCGCTCAGAGCCGAGGGGTTTTCAGATGTACATCTTCGTATTTACTTTTTCGCTCAAAATTTCGAATAACTTTTTCTATGCCTGTTTCCAATCCTTAGCAATTAACTTTTTAAGTTGTAACATGAAGCATGAATGCATAACACAGTAGACAAACATAAATCCAGCTAAACATGACAAAAAGTAGTACAAACAAAATTTGAATCTTCCTTTTGAAAACTCATTATATTACATACGATATATATGCAGAAAAAAAGCAACAACAAAAAAGAAGAATTTAATTTACAACCAACGTACTTACCCACCATTTTATGGAGCTTGTTACCTGAAACACACATAATATTATGAATGACCTCAGACACAATTTACACCACAGGTACACCTGGCCAAGAATATCCTTGGAACTGGAGTTGAAAAATGAGTCACTATTCAGTGGGAGCTAGGCTTGCACAATATAGGATCAGAAGATATACCACAAGTGCTTCTTCTGTCATATTAGTTAGCTGAGCCAAAACCGACAAATGGGAAATGACAATGATAGAATCTGATTGGATAGCTAGTATAACCTCAAATCTGAGGGTTAATTATCAGTGCATGGAGGATTTAACTTTTAGTACTACTGTTGAAAAGCACCAAACAAGGCCTGATACATGTGTTTGGCAGGCATTTTATGCTGGTCCGAGAGAGATTTAACACTGTAGAACAAGCATTTAGTACTGGGGTACTTGAATCAGTTATTTTATGATGTGAATCGGCCTCATCTACACATTTAATGCTCAAAGGCCTAACAATTATCTCAATTTATTCACTTCTTGGATGGCCAGTGATTATACATCAGGGCAGATAACTCATGCAGAAGGGATAACTTTGTTCTCTATTGCTTTCAGTGCCTCCCAAATTCCCAGGTCGTGCTGGAACAGGAGATGAAAAACCGGAGAACCCCACTGTGATCGTCAACAATTCTGTGACCCTGGAGTGTCCCGTTCATGGTGACCCTCCCCCCGTGATCACATGGTTTAAGAATGGCCAGCCATTGGGCAATAGTGATCTTGCTGACCGTGTGATCATATCTCGAGAGGGTCAACAGTTGACCGTACTCAGAGCCCTTGTGACTGACACAGCACGATTCACTTGTGAAGCCGCCAACATTGCTGGGAAAACCGATAAAAATTTTGACCTTGATGTTCAAGGTAGGTTCCATTCATCCATGATGAAAACAGCAAAGTATCAGGGAGGTACCAATGTAATTACTCAAGGTACCAGGGTGATACCAATTCAATTACTCCCTGAACAAGGGTGATATCAATACAATTACTGATACCAATTCAATTACTCAAGGTACCAGGGTGATACCAATTCCGTTACTCAAGGTACCAATGTGATGCCATTCTATTCTATTACTCAAGGTACCAAGGTGATACAAATTCAATTACTCAAGATACAAAGGTGATATCAATTCAATTACTCAATGTACCAGATTGATACCAATTCTATTCTTCGAGGTACCAGGTTGATACCAATTCAATTATTCAAGGTACCAAGGTGATACCAATTCAATTACTACAGGTAAACCATCAGCAGTCTTTGAATTATTCTGCTCTACAAAGGAATTTTACTTCATAATGTCGGTTGCACTCTAACCTTTCTATTGTCTATTTCTGCCATTGTGAGCTGTTTGTGCACTAGAAAAAGTGGAAGTGTATTGTTTCATAACTGCACAGTATAGGACAGATGGAAGAGGAAGGCTTCCTAAATTCTGGTTTGTTATGTTGAAGTGGATTATTGCGAGATTGTTCATGTAAGTTAACTCGTGTTTGTTTAGGGAAAAGATACGAGCAGAGAATGAACTCACAGAGAAACCAGCAAACAGCAAGATATGCCTCCAGTGACGGAATTATATATGTATAGATACATATACATGTGCATGGAAATAATTAAGGAATGTCCATGTTCACAGTTCCCCCAAAGATTGATGACAGTGGAGCCTCTCCCACGGACATGTCGGTGATTGTATACCGCCCCCTGATAATTGATTGTCCCGCCGCTGGTATCCCACCCCCGCGTGTCACCTGGCTCAAAGATGGGCGACCAATCGACCCCACACTTGACCCAAATGTGCGTACCTTTGCCGAAGGGAGACGATTGGAACTGATCAGTGCAAAGATAACGGACACAGCTCGATTCACCTGTGTGGCAGAGAATGTGGCAGGAACAGCAGACAAGAACTTTGATCTCAGTGTTCTGGGTGAGTGTAACTTTGTCCTCAGTGTTCTGGGTAAGTGTGACTTTGACCCCAGTGTTCCAGCTAGGTTAGTGTGACTTTTACCTCATTTGTTCTGGGTAAGTATAACTTTGACCTCAGTATTCTGAATTATTGTAACTTTAACCTCAATGTTCTGGATAAGTGTACTTTGATCTTGGTGTTCAATGCAACTTTGACCTCAATGTTCTGGTAAGTGTAACTTTGACCACAATGTTCTGGTAAGTGTAACTTTGACCTCAATGTTCTGGTGAGTAACTTTGACGTGAATCCCACTTTAATCGGTGGCCGAGGGGTCTAAGACATATCGCTGGTGATCGCTAGCCTCACACTACTGAACCAGCATGGGTTCGAGCCTGGCGGGTTCATGTGTGAAAGTTTGTCATTAACTTGCCGATGAGCGGTTGTTCTCTCCGGGTACTACGGCTTCCTCCACCATCCAAACTAACTGTCACCATATGAGTGAAACAAACTTGAGTGTGACATTAAACCAAATCCCCCTCACCCCACTACTTTGACCTTGGCGTTCTAGGTGAACCTAACTTTGAACTTGGTGCTCTAGGTCAATCTAACTTTGACCTTGACGTTCTAGCACAATCTAACTTGACCTAGCTTGATGTTCTGGGTGAATGTAACTTTGACCTTGGTGTGGTGAATGTAATTTTGACTTTGGTGTTCTAGCAAGGTGAATGTAATTTTGGCCTTGGTGTTCTACATGTAGGTGAATGTAATTTTGACCTTGGTGTTCTAGGTGAATGTAATTTTGACCTTGGTGTTCTAGGTGAGTTTAATTTTGACCTACAGTACAAGGCAGAAATAACTTGTTCATAAACGCGAGTGAAAAAAAACATTTTAGCGACTATAATTTATTAATCGCAGCCGGAAAACTCGCCTAAATCGCGCAAAAAATCAAAAGCATAATCGCGACTGAAACGCGTACGGTCGACGCGTTTCAGTCGAGATTATGCTTTTGTTTTTTTGCGCGATTTAGGCGAGTTTTCCGGCTGCGATTAATAAATTAAAGTCGCGAAAATCTTTTTTTTCACTCGCGTTTATGAGCAAGTTATTTCTGCCTTGTACTGTAGGTGTTCTTGGTGAATGTAACTTTCACCTCAGTGTTCAGGCTTAGTCTAACATTGACTACTTTTCTGGGTAAGTGTAAACTTTTTCATCAATCAATATAGGCCTGTAAATTATGAATACCCTGCAAAGGTGAGAGGGGAGGGGGGCATGGGGGGGGGAGAGAGAGAAAGTAAGACAGTTACACTTACAGAATCTGAACTTAATGTCCACATACTTTGTCTGTCCCTGGTAGAAAATATTGTGCAAGTTTTTGTTTACAATTTGTTAAGTTCCTCCCAAGATTGACGATGCTGATATAATGGCACAGCCTGAGGTGGTATCTGGGGATAGTATCCGGTTGACATGCCCTGCCTCTGGCGTGCCAAGACCCACAGTCACATGGTACAAGAATGAGGTGGCAATCCGCCAGAGTACGGAGAAGCTGACATTGTTGGAAGATGGCTGGAGTTTGGAGATCTTCGACTCGGAGCCTGAAGATGCGGCCAGATACACATGCCGGGCCGCCAACGAGGCTGGTCAAAATGAGAAGGTCTTCAATCTCGGTGTCCTTGGTGAGTCTATCTAGGGAGTGAACCTTGTTTGCAAACCCCTCGTTGATTGAAGTTTGATGTGTCAAAAATCTGCCAATCATCTTGGGCTGTTGAATCATTCAACTGAATGTATAACATTTGTAGTGATAGCCATTTCTGACCTTGGAGAAGCTGGGCTTGTTGCCCGACTTCATGAACAGGTCCCATTCTCAGTCAAACCAATCTGTACCTCTCACGACTGATACTGTGCCATAGACTTTCATGAAGGACAAGCCCTGTGGGGCTTCCGGGGATTGACCTGGGCTGTCGTTGTGCACACCGCAGGGCATGGTAAGAATAGGCCTCAGCTCCTCAGACAGCTTGTCGTAAGAGGCGACTGAGGCACCCGTAGGGTTCCCGGGTGTGAAAAGGAATAGGACCCTACCCGTGTGGTTCCCGGGTGTGAAAAGCAATAGGACCCAACGTCGTGATATGACTGAAATATAGTTGAGAGCGACGTTAAATCATATTCACTCACTCATGAAGGACAATTTTGTTTTCATTACCCTACAACCTTTGATCATCTTAATCTGATGTCATGAATGTTGAGCATGAGAAACTGTTGAGAATTTCATGTATTTTAATGCATATCCTCTAGTAATATTATGGTATATATATATTTTGCAGTTCCTGCCACTATTGACAAGTCTGATGTGGTGTTCAACCCTAAGGTGGTGATTAACCAAACCACAACATTGACCTGTCCAGCTAGGGGAATCCCCTCCCCATCTATACAGTGGTACAGAAATAATAGGCTCCTTGACACCACCTCACAGTCCACAGCTGGGAGAGTGCAGGTCTTTGGAGAAGGGAGACAACTCCGTATCAATGCCGCTCAGCTCACCGACCAGGCTCATTATCAATGTGTGGCTAAGAACAAGGCGGGTCAGGACTCGCTCGATCGTCAGGTGGATGTTTTGGGTATGATCTTACATACATGTATTTTCACTCCTTGCCAAGATTGTCCTTGGGGATGTTATCACCACCACGCATGTCCCTATATCTGTCACCACCATTTTTGTTACCACCATATCTCAAGAACAACCTTGCTTGCCAAATTTATGCCACACATGCATCTTGTCACAGACAAGATTCATTGGTTTATTTGTCATCAACTTCTCCTTGCCAATCTATCTGAACAAGGACTGCTCAGGCTCCTGAAATTACACCACACATGCACTTGGTTCTATCAAATATGAGTGACACTGACCCATTGCCAGATGCCCTTCGAATCAGGGTCCTATTTGAATACCCTGAGGCTGGGGGAACCTCAGTACCTTTTGCCAATTATGTTTACAGTGGTCAATATTAATAGACACTGCATGTGAAAGAGAACTGGGATACTTTCACAATAGAGGCAGTGGGTGAACCTGAACCAGTTCTTCACTACTGATTTAGTTAGCTCCGTCAGAAAGGTTTAAAACATGACCCGGTAGTGAAAATCAGGGTTGTTAATTGACTATGAAGTATTGTGCCAGCTCCCCATTCTAATTGTCACTGTCTCCCATGCAACCCTTCTGTTTCTCAAAATGTTTGCAGTGAGTGTATGATAATTATGTTGACAAATTTTGTTGTATATCTGTGATACGGTATACCAGACAGATGTTTTTTCCTTCCATATATAGTTCCCTCAAGGATAGACCGGACTACAACCAAGTTGAACCCTAAGGTCACAGCCAATCAAACTGTAATAATAGATTGCCCAGCCTCTGGAGTTCCTCCACCAACCATCACATGGCTCAAGGACCGGCGACCGATCACAGTGGAGTCTCATCCTCAGTACCGCCTCTTGTTTGACGGGCGACAGTTGGAGTTACACAGTGCCCTGGTCAAGGACGCGGGACGTTACACATGTAGGGCTGTTAATGAAGCTGGGCAGGCAGAGCTTGACTTCACACTAGCCGTTCAAGGTATCTAGATTCATTCTGTCAAATTTACTGTAAATTCTCAAACAATTTAGTCATGCTCACTGGATCATCCTCTAAAATTTGAATGAAACCAGCAAGATTCTTTGAGTCGCTTGAAAAGTCAATCTACACCTCATCTACTCCTCAAATACACCTCATAATATTTAAGGGTACACCTCCCAGGTACACCTCAACTACACCTCAAAACGGTAAGGGCAGTATTATTTCCTTAAAATAAAACAAGAATATTATTTGGCAAAACCAAAGGGAGAACTGTAAAAATGAAAAGGAAAAAAAAACAAACAAACAGATTTATTTATTTATGTTTTTCCTTTTTTTCCCCCTATGTGATATAATATATATAAAAAGGGTTGATGCAGTGCTAAGTAAAGGATGCGGCAGTACCTGTGAAGGGTTGATGCAGTGCTAAGTAAGGATGCAGCAGTACCTGTGAAGGGTTGATGCAGTGCTAAGTAAAGGATGCGGCAGTACCTGTGAAGGGTTGATGCAGTGCTAAGTAAAGGATGCGGCAGTACCTGTGAAGGGTTGATGCAGTGCTAAGTAAAGGATGCGGCAGTACCTGTGAAGGGTTGATGCAGTGCTAAGTAAAGGATGCGGCAGTACCTGTGAAGGGTTGATGCAGTGCTAAGTAAGGATGGGACAGTACCTGTGAAGGGTTGATGCAGTGCTAAGTAAAGGATGCGGCAGTACCTGTGAAGGGTTGATGCAGTGCTAAGTAAAGGATGCAGCAGTACCTGTGAAGGGTTGATGCAGTGCTAAGTAAAGGATGCGGCAGTACCTGTGAAGGGTTGATGCAGTGCTAAGTAAAGGATGCGGCAGTACCTGTGAAGGGTTGATGCAGTGCTAAGTAAAGGATGGGGCAGTACCTGTGAAGGGTTGATGCAGTGCTAAGTAAAGGATGCGGCAGTACCTGTGAAGGGTTGATGCAGTGCTAAGTAAAGGATGCGGCAGTACCTTTGAAGGGTTGATGCAGTGCTAAGTAAAGGATGCGGCAGTACCTGTGAAGGGTTGATGCAGTGCTAAGTAAGGGCTGTTCCATTTAAAAAGATGTACCCCCCCAGGAAGGGAAACTTTGTACACCCCAACCACCAATATATGCAAATTAATTCTCCTTGCCTCCACCAAGCCCAGCAAATAAATGTCCAGTACAACCTGGGAGAGAAGCATTTTTTTTTTCATCATAGCAGCCCCCCCCCCACCCACATTTTTTATTTGGAAGGGAAAAGGCACCCACCCATATTTGCCAGCCAGCTATTGCACACGCACGGCTATTGTTCAAAATGTAAACATAAACAGTCCACGTGAGTATTCATTGATACAGGCCCATCGTCACACTTCCCCTTTGGATTTGCCCAGGACCACGTGGTGTCACGATGTACCGTTAATATATTCAAGAACGCCGTTACAAGACATATTTGCAAGTGATTAGTATTTCGCGTTCGTTGAATACATATTGAATAAAATAATGTCTCGCCTTCGAAGGTTTGGCCCTGCCACCTCAACCATTCACCAACAGATTTGCAATCCCAGTCCGCCATTTTACCCTGAATTTTCAAGGCCGAACAGAAAACTAAGGAAATATCCAAAAGGAGTAAAGGGAGACCACTCGGCCCGCGCCCATTCTTTGTTTTCAAGGGAGACTACTCCAAACAGCTGGAAGTCGTCAGAGTGCAACGAAGATTGTCAAGGACCGGATAAAGCTCGTTTTCTGCGAATTTTTACATCAATTTCCATTAAAAAGGAATCCCTTTCCAAATAACAAAGTGCATATTGGTAAAAAAGGGCCCACCCATAGAAGCAATATTTTTACAGGCTTAAACAATCACCAAGAGAAGTAATTTATTACCTGGAGGGACCACCAAGAGATTTCCATTCTGGACAACCCCACCCACCAGTATATTACTTTTTTTCCCCCTTCCTGGGGGGGGGTACATATTTTCAAATGGAACAGCCCTAAGGATGCAGCAGTACCTGTGAAGGGTTGATGCAGTGCTAAGTAAAGGATGCGGCAGTACCTGTGAAGGGTTGATGCAGTGGTAAGTAAAGGATGCGGCAGTACCTGTGAAGGGTTGATGCAGTGCTAAGTAAAGGATGCAGCAGTACCTGTGAAGGGTTGATGCAGTGCTAAGTAAAGGATGCGGCAGTACCTGTGAAGGGTTGATGCAGTGCTAAGTAAAGGATGTGGCAGTACCTGTGAAGGGTTGATGCAGTGCTAAGTAAAGGATGCGGCAGTACCTGTGAAGGGTTGATGCAGTGCTAAGTAAAGGATGCGGCAGTACCTGTGAAGGGTTGATGCAGTGCTAAGTAAAGGATGCGGCAGTACCTGTGAAGGGTTGATGCAGTGCTAAGTAAAGGATGCGGCAGTACCTGTGAAGGGTTGATGCAGTGCTAAGTAAAGGATGCGGCAGTACCTGTGAAGGGTTGATGCAGTGCTAAGTAAAGGATGCGGCAGTACCTGTGAAGGGTTGATGCAGTGCTAAGTAAAGGATGCGGCAGTACCTGTGAAGGGTTGATGCAGTGCTAAGTAAAGGATGCGGCAGTACCTGTGAAGGGTTGATGCAGTGCTAAGTAAGGATGCAGTACCTGTGAAGGGTTGATGCAGTGCTAAGTAAAGGATGCGCAGTACCTGTGAAGGGTTGATGCAGTGCTAAGTAAAGGATGCGGCAGTACCTGTGAAGGTTGATGCAGTGCTAAGTAAAGGATGCAGCAGTACCCTGTGGGTTGATGCAGTGCTAAGTAAAGGATGCGGCAGTACCTGTGAAGGGTTGATGCAGTGCTAAGTAAAGGATGCGGCAGTACCTGTGAAGGGTTGATGCAGTGCTAAGTAAAGGATGCAGGCAGTACCTGTGAAGGGTTGATGCAGTGCTAAGTAAAGGATGCGGCAGTACCTGTGAAGGGTTGATGCAGTGCTAAGTAAGGATGCAGCAGTACCTGCGTACATGTGAAGGGTTGATGCAGTGCTAAGTAAAGGATGCGGCAGTACCTGTGAAGGGTTGATGCAGTGCTAAGTAAAGGATGCGGCAGTACCTGTGAAGGGTTGATGCAGTGCTAAGTAAAGGATGCGGCAGTACCTGTGAAGGGTTGATGTAGTGCTAAGTAAGGATGGGGCAGTACCTGTGAAGGGTTGATGCAGTGCTAAGTAAAGGATGCGGCAGTACCTGTGAAGGGTTGATGCAGTGCTAAGTAAAGGATGCGGCAGTACCTGTGAAGGGTTGATGCAGTGCTAAGTAAAGGATGCGGCAGTACCTGTGAAGCTAGAAATTAATTTTCTCAAATTAATTTTATTCAACCATATGACTGTTTTTGTACCATCACATCAATATCATGTTCTGATGATTTTCTGACTGGAAAAATGAAAACTTCAGCAAAGTCAGTATCACAGTTATGACAAATTTCTGACATAAAAGTTTCATAGAAGTCAACTTTGGAAATGAAATTTTGTTAAAACAAAAAACATTATATCGTTATGTTTAGCAGTTTTGATTATATATTTTTGGGGAGAGAAGAAACTATTTACTGTTTTACAAATTTGTTTAAAAGTGATCATATGATAGGTTTAATTTTTAGTTAACTTACAGTACGCCCACTTTCCAGTTCCCGATTGTCCACGGATGGTGACTGGATCCTACCGGTAGGATAGCTGTAGGGTCCGCGGATGATGGCTGGATGATTTCAAAAATCATACGCGGACCCTCCAGCCATCATCCACGGACCATACGCGGATCATCCGCGTATCATCCACGGATGATCCGACCATCATCCACGGACCCTCCGCGTACCATACGCGGATTGTTTTAGATTGGCACGTCAGCCTATACTCTTTCACCAAACATGATATGGTCAGACAAGTTGGGCGAATTCATGTTTTGTCTTTTGTTAGATTGAGAATATGTTCGACAAAACAATAAGTTATAGCTGGGCTATAATGAAATTGACACCTACGATTACATAAAATCTCGTTCGCAAAGACAATGGATTATGTTTGGTTTAAACTATGTCAAAAAACCCCGCCAGAAATAGATCAGAAATAGACCGCTTCCTTGGCGAGATCGGCTTTGTCGAATTATTATCGCTTAGCAAACTCCCGCTGTGTCACACTCGTCCTGTGCCACGTGGGTTTAACTTTCTTCACGACCCCACGGTCTTCAATCACATCATCCTTGTTTGGATGTTTAACTCTCAACATTTCCCTAACAGAAGATGACAGTACAGAGAATAATCCACGATCAAAACTGAAAGACTGGCAATTGTAAACAGGTCTCGCTCCCCATGCCGATAGCCAATCGGCGACGGCCTCTCTTCAGCCTTTTGGTGATACTCCAAGCACGTGATTTTTTCCATTATTATTTTCGTTTTCTACCTCCGTATAAATTCTTTAAATAATGTGAATCTCATTCCGTATAGTTACATATTGGAACTGATTGTGACGAAAACGAAGATTTCTCAATTAATAAATAATGGATACTGGTAGTGTATTTAATGATTACTGTTGTGCGATCATCGTAAATCAAGCATTTCTACATTAATTCTCCATGTGATTTTCATAAAAATAATGGTCATCTTTCACTATTTCATGCACGCCCCATGCATCAACAAGATGTTAATTTACCTTCCATAATTTTTAGGTTCATTTGAAATAGCAAGCGTTATATTTTAAAAAAATAAAAAAATAAAAAAAAATAACTAGAAAGGAGCACGACAGTAAGAGGTGTTTTAAAAGATTGGTGGATCTATTTATCATTCTGAGAGTAGAAATGATCTACAAGGGAGCCGTTTTAAGCTCATTATTTCATTTCTTCAGACCGCTGAAGTGAAACACATATAAACCAAGTGGTACGAGGGAGCCGTAGAATACTCATTATTTCGTTTGTTTAGACCGATGAAGTGAAACACAAACAAACTACCGTAAAGACCAGTTAATTCATTTCTTTAGACAAGGAAGCAAGGTTGCCTTCATTTCTAGAATGTTTGTTCGTGAGTATTCAAAACAAGGATAGTCTGTATCTCCTTGTATGCACAAGTTAATTGCCGTTGAATCAAAGAAGTTTTGTGTTCAAAATTATAGTTCTACTGGATATTTCACGTGAGAGGTTCCCCGTCGGAGCTATAGGCACCTTCGTGCAGTGTTAACAATTCAGATGCGAACCAACAAACCTATATGTATATATGATGGAAATAAAAGTAGAATTCCACATTATTTCTCCTGTTTCTGTCTTATTTCGTACTACCATTGGCATCTCTTTTTTCTCTGCTATGTGGGATCTTTTACGCGAGATGTTAAATCGGATCGTTTCTAACCAGCGGTCGTCGGAATCGTTTGCATGTTATGGCGAAATCCTATTCACAAAAGAACCTTTTTGGCTGGATGAATTTTGTTATGGAGACTACCTTCTGAGTAATTAATTGTTTGGTTTCTCATTATATATTCTTGTCAAGATCTTCAGGGCAATTGAATATACTATCGTATCCATTCTTTAACCGTATGGGAAGCCGCCCGAAAACATCAATTTCCACAGTTAATTTTTGCATGCATATGTTCTTTATGAATCAAGAAGGGAAGGCGCCCCAACAATCCAATCTCCAACATTAAACTTAAAATCATTTTGTATTTTTTTTAGAACTATAGGAAGGGACAAATGACCAGTCGGGGAAATGGCCTCTGTTTTCAAAATCAAGTCTGTGGACTACCTAACCTTGCAGACCGTACATCCATATTTGCGTTAGCTGTACCATGCAATATACCAGCGAAGACATAGATGAGGCGTATTACATCCACTGGTTTCAGGGTATCAGTAAGGGATCGGTATCAAAAGTGAAATAAAATAAAAGTAACTCCGAAAATGGAAGTCATTGTGATATAATATTCCATATTTCGACTGTGATTATATCATCGTCACTTCAAAAGTGAAGATCGATAACTTTCAAGAGAGAATCGCATGATTTATCTGGCTATTATCAAGCTCTCGGTTACGAACTGAAGCCGGGAGTCCCCCTCCCCCCTGAAGAAAGAATGGGTACAATCAAAGTTTACGTCAACTTTACTATAGAAATAATGCATTGGACTAACGTGACGATGAGTATATTAGAAAGTGGTAAGAATGCGTAATTGGAATAAAAAAAACATGCATGGGATCTATTATTATAAAACCATAATCAATGGATTACTATTATCTTTCAGATCTCTCTATAGTCCATTACTGAAATAGATTTATACGAAACTGTACAATAATCTCCGCTATATATCTTTCAAATTATGTATTTTTATTTGTTTTAAAATATATATAGTGCTTGTAAATGAATTGATTCAGAAATTTGTATATGGATAAATAAAGCATCTTGTTTATGAGCATCGAAGTCGGAAGTAACACAGAGTTCAATCAACGTATTAACAACAGAATAGACTGGTGAACATACACAGACAAAAGGTGGTTCGATGAAACAAAACAGTTTGTGTAAAAGTTGAAATTTAACTGAACAATTAAATAAATAAATCAACCAGAATGGCAAGTGGCGAAAATAATTCCGTATGCGAAGGTGGACACAATTATTTCAACAGGGTTACTTACCAAGGGTTCCCTTTTCTCTGACATTGACAGAATTAATCAAAGATTATGAAGATACAATAACAAAAAAATCTCCAGATGTGAATAAAATAGTGAAGGAAACCATACTTTCACAAAATAAATTTTATTAGAAAAGCGCGACATTAGTCTGATCAAATAAATATTACTTTTATTATGGGCGTACTATTTTGCCCGAACTATTAGCTTATTATGTAGTCATTTTAAATTTGGAAATACACTCTTTTGAGATTGAGTACATACGTTTTCCAAAGAGAAAATGTATACGAAAAGAGAGATGTGACAAAAGAACGAGAAAAGCGCGGACCTCACATATATACACACACACACACACACACAAGAACATTTTCTTCGCGATCGGAAAACGCCAATCGCAGATCAAATTTATTGCATTACCCTGTGCTAAACTAATAAATATTTGCGAGAATAATCAAGATAATAGACTGTAGAAGTAGAGGACAACCGTTACAATAAAAGATGCAAATTATGGGTAGTACGGTATAGCAAGGCTCAATATTATAGGACAATGATGCGGAACTTTGGGGAGTGTCGATATTTTTCTCCGCACATATATATTACTTTGTGAGCCATTGACAAATTCAAGAACACATAAATATACGAATCTCCACGCAAACCACTTCATGAACAGATGAATTCATACTTTTCAATGAATATACCGTAAACCCCCTTTCTTCCAGATTATTTTCGTCAATCAAATAATCACGCATTATATGCGATTATAACTCGTCGAAAACATTTGATTATCTATCAGTGAAACTCAGTATAGTGCAGGCACGTCAGTTCACGGCCCAAACCATACGTGGAAGATCCGACCATCATCCGTGGATGATGCAGCCATCATCCACGGAGGATCCGGCCATCATCCAGCCATCATCCGTGGATGGTCCGGCCATGATATGTGGATGGTACAGCTATCCCCCAGCTATCCTACTGCTATCCTACCAGTAGGATAGGGTAACTGGAAAGTGGGCGTACTGTATAATGAATTGAAGAGAAATTAAACTATCCTGGTTAACTTGCTTAATCCATCTATTGTTCTTCTGGCTGTCAATCACCAGCACATATTTATGCTCCATGACCCATTCAATTACAATACATCTACGAATACAATAATGATAAATGGGTTGTGCATTTTTCTGTTGACAATTCTTGAAAAGAAGGTGAAAATCCTTGACCATTGCCTTCGAGTAATGTGTGTTGGTTTACATGTAGTGCCACCCAAGATCTCTAACATGGATGTTGAACCTAACCCGGAGGTTGTGGTGAACCAATCAGCTGTCATGAACTGCCCTGTATCGGGTACACCTGAACCGGACATCACCTGGCTCCGTAATGGTCAGCCAATCGACTTTGAGCGAGAGCCCCATGTACAGGTGTTGGGTGGAGGACGTCAGTTGAGGGTTGTCCAGGCACAGCTAACTGATGCCGCCCGGTACACATGTTTGGCCACCAATGAGGCTGGAGAGGCCGACAAGGATTACCACCTGAATGTTCAGTGTAAGTATTACCACCTGAATGTTCAGTGTAAGTATTACCACCTGAATGTTCAGTGTAAGTATTACCACCTGAATGTTCAGTGTAAGTATTACCACCTGAATGTTCAGTGTAAGTATTACCACCTGGATGTTCAGTGTAAGTATTACCACCTGGATGTTCAGTGTAAGTATTACCACCTGAATGTTCAGTGTAAGTATTACCACCTGAATGTTCAGTGTAAGTATTACCACCTGAATGTTCAGTGTAAGTATTACCACCTGGATGTTCAGTGTAAGTATTACCACCTGAATGTTCAGTGTAAGTATTACCACCTGAATGTTCAGTGTAAGTATTACCACCTGAATGTTCAGTGTAAGTATTACCACCTGAATGTTCAGTGTAAGGATTACCACCTGAATGTTCAGTGTAAGGATTACCACCTGAATGTTCAGTGTAAGGATTACCACCTGAATGTTCAGTGTAAGTATTACCACCTGAATGTTCAGTGTAAGGATTACCACCTGAATGTTCAGTGTAAGTATTACCACCTGAATGTTCAGTGTAAGTATTACCACCTGAATGTTCAGTGTAAGTATTGCCACCTGAATGTTCAGTGTAAGTATTACCACCTGAATGTTCAGTGTAAGTATTACCACCTGAATGTTCAGTGTAAGTATTGCCACCTGAATGTTCAGTGTAAGTATTACCACCTGAATGTTCAGTGTAAGTATTACCACCTGAATGTTCAGTGTAAGTATTACCACCTGAATGTTCAGTGTAAGTATTACCACCTGAATGTTCAGTGTAAGTATTTCTACCTGAATGTTCAGTGTAAGTATTACCACCTGAATGTTCAGTGTAAGTATTACCACCTGAATGTTCAGTGTAAGTATTACCACCTGAATGTTCAGTGTAAGTATTTCTACCTGAATGTTCAGTGTAAGTATTTCTACCTGAATGTTCAGTGTAAGGATTACCACCTGAATGTTCAGTGTAAGTATTACCACCTGAATGTTCAGTGTAAGTATTACCACCTGAATGTTCAGTGTAAGTATTACCACCTGAATGTTCAGTGTAAGTATTACCACCTGAATGTTCAGTGTAAGTGTTAGCACCTGAATGTTCAGTGTAAGTATTACCACCTGAATGTTCAGTGTAAGTGTTACCACCTGAATGTTCAGTGTAAGTATTACCACCTGAATGTTCAGTGTAAGTATTACCACCTGAATGTTCAGTATAAGTATTACCACCTGAGTGTTCAGTGTAAGTATTTCTACCTGAATGTTCAGTGTAAGTATTACCACCTGAATGTTCAGTGTAAGTATTACCACCTGAATGTTCAGTGTAAGGATTACCACCTGAATGTTCAGTGTAAGTATTACTACCTGAATGTTCAGTGTAAGTATTACCACCTGAATGT
>JAVTVY010010858.1:0-53114 GCA_036873755.1 Hanleya hanleyi
CCACATAAACCAACAGGGTTCAAAATCTTACTCCGTCCTGAATGGCGAGCTCGCCACTGGGGACGGTCTTTGTTCTCCCCGACACAGGCCGTCACGAGGCGAAGCATGGCCTCGCCATACGGGACTGCTCTACCACAGTGCGAGATCGATCTTCGTTTGAGGAATTCAGAGCGTCATAATAAACATACGAAAACAAAAAATTTAAAAGCTATGATTCATGAACCATATTCTCTTTCATATCGGGCCGTACACGGTACTATTTTATGGAAATTCTGCCGGTTTGAGATATGGAAATACCGCTGGTTTGAGTTACCTGCAAAAAAATAAAATGTAATGTTACCGGTAGCTCATATGGATTTGTGTCTTTGTCATTTGCCCACAAACACGTTTATTATTATTATTGTTTTAATTTCATCACCCATATAGCTGTACAGGACCCTATATATTTCTCGTTATTCACTTCATTGTCATGTTCACATTTTCAGACCCACGTATGGAAGGTGAATATAAATTCCCACCTGCAGTAAATTTAGAATTTGCTATTTACGCAATTGGGATTTTTTTCTCTGGCCATGCATTCTTGTCATTTCTAATAATCAATACAATACAATACAATACAATACAATACTTTATTGCTCGACCTAGGTATTATACACAGGTATGGCAAGAATCAATACAGTGAAAAAAATTATCCCTAACAATGTATTAAAATCAATATTTGAAAGATCATTGCCCCCAGCCGATAATATAATGTGGACTCTCGAAATAAAAGCAAGTGTTTACGACTGACTATCCATTCCTGTTGTCCATGCATGGATTCCACAGAGACCCTGTAATCAAGGGCTTCTTAACTACCCAGGGTGGAAAGCCTTACATTGATAATTTTTGAACACACAAGACACATATTTAAACATCATGAGATAAGTTTGGGTATAAATAAAGTATGATTTTGCAAACAAATCATTCCTCATGGAAACATGCCTCATACTTGTCATATAACGATTATACCGGACGATCAAGACATATCAGAAGCATTCGACTTACAACCAGATACCAGTTGTTCAGTGTCTATACTCCGGTTTGGTGAGATGGTGGCGCAGACTGGAACGCGCGGTTGTGACATTGGACACGAAAACCTCTGCAATGCTTTGTCGGTGCAAAAAAAGAAGTTGTGCTCACAGAGGTATTGTGAAGCTGTGGCTTTATGAACAAGGAAAGCAACTCAAAGACATAAACAGGAACGTCAGAATGTCAGCTAAGTATTTCGTCCAGTTTATTGTTCATCGCGGAACAGATCGAAAAGAGATCGAAGCTGCCTGTCCGACTGACTATGCCTTACGTTGTTCAACGTTGAGTCATATGCCTGTTTTTCTTTCGAGTTAGTGATATATGTTAAACCACAGGCGCCGGCCCTAATAATGTTTATTTCAGTGAAATAAGAGCGAAATGTCAATATATGAAATGTTGTTGTTGTTGTTTACGTACGAAGTACGAAGGTAGTGTACGACTCGTATGTACCGATCAGGAAATGCTCCCTTTTTCACAAATTCCTCCCGGACAAGCAACAAAACTATGCATCAATCGATCAAGTATACATTCTAGTTTCAGTAAATCGTATGCTTGTTTCCATGACGAACTCTTTTCTATACAAAATAAATTGAAAACTACAAATATTTCAGCAGCGAAGATCGATCGGTAACAAAAATGGCTGCGGAACATGGGTACTTGGGTGTGACGTCATAGCTTCTTGCGTAGATATATGTCAGTCATGTTGTGATGTAGCAGCCATACTCACCAGTTAACTATATAAGTTGCATGGGACATTCTGTTCTTTGATATATACCAATGACTTTTGCACGCTGAAGATCAGCACCAACAACATAAACATGCAGACAACATGAATTTGAAGTACATAACGCCCATATTCCGCGCCCTGCTGTATCTACGCATGAAGCTATGACGTCACACTCAAGTATCCATGTTCCGCGGCCATTTTTGTTACCGATCGATCTTCGCTGCTGTCGACGATAATAAATTGACAGTTTTCGGATTATCCTGACTGGAATACCCTTCGACCTGGAACTAAGTATATGATAAATTGGAAGTAGGATGTGTACTTGTTCAGCTTATCCATCACTTTGCTGATGTTTTCGACGATAAAGCTGTGGAAACGAGACATTTGGACAGTGTCAGTCAGTGTTCGGGCGGCTTGCGTTATGTACCTTGTTGTTACAACAACAACACGGTATATACAGATATAGACATGATATATGATATTCACTAATTTCTCTTTAATCAACCAAATTTACATAATTAGTGCAGCTGCCTGTGGTTAAACCAACCGGGAGAATAGCTCTTCAATGTGATAAATTCGTTATACCAGTGTCTTGCTTCGGGCTCGTGAAAATATTTATCTTCTCGACGAAATATCAGCCTGTATACCAACGCAAGACACTGGTATAACTTATATTATCACATTTCAGAGTAAATTGTAGGGGTTCGATTGGTTAATTACCGTAGTGCATCAGACCCTATTGCAAGTCTCCGTTGGTCACCGTTGGTATACCAATTAAGATTTCTCGTATACCAATGCCGTCGAAAACGCGCGTGCTCGTATATACCAACGCAGTCAAGGACGCGCGTGCAACACCTGCAGACAAAGACTGTTTCAGACGAATTTGTCTGCGCGAGTTTGTATGGGCGAGTTCCGCCACTGGAACGGGTGGAACAAGTGTTGTGTGAGGCAAATTGCATAGTTGCGGATGAAGATAAGAAATAAATTTTCATTGAAAGATTTATATACCACATAAACAGAAATGTCAGAATGTCAGCTAAGTATTTCATCCAGTTTATTGTTCAGTAATCAAGTAATCAACGCTGCCTGTCCGACTCACGATGTTTTACGTTGTTCAACGTTGAGTTATATGCATGTTTTTCTTTCGGGCTGGCGATATATGTTAAACCAACCATGAAAATAGCTCTTCAATATGATAAATTCGTGCGGGCTCGTGAAAATATTTATCTTCTCGACGAAATACCAGCCTGTATACCCAAGCAAAAGCACGGTATATCTAGAGTCGTGTATAAATGTATGGAGATAAACGTAAAAATTGATGAATAGAATAGAATAGAATACAGGGGCGTCGTTAGGGGGGGGTCGTCCGGTGCGAACGACCCCCCCTTGGACGCGCCAAAAAAAAGAGAAAAAAAAGCAAAAAACAAAAACAAAAACAGAGAAAACAAAAACAAAAACAAAACAAAAAAAGAAAAAGGGAAAAGAAAGAAATAAAAAATGTCCGTCTCCAGGCACGTAAGCATGTTCCGTTCCAGTAGTGACGCGTCAGTTCGCTCAACAATGGGTTTACCACGACTTTCCGTTTTATGATAATAAAGTGGATTATGCAAGAGCTGTAGCTCTGTTCATGAGACTCCACCCTTGACGGATACTGCAGGGGAACCCTCGACGGATAGCCTAAAGCAGGCGAATTTACTATTAGCACTAACTCGTGTGTTTTTTTTCCTTCTGCTCGATGCGTGTGGATCTGATAATGAAGCATCGGCAGCTTCGGTCTACCGTTGACGAAGTGCAAAACGGGCAATAAACTGAAAGCTGTATATGTATAAGCTTTGCTGAAGGCTATACTACATTCGTGATACTTCATTTCCGGAAAATATATCAGTTTAGGTTTTTTTCTAGTCAGTAATTTACCATGGCCACGTTTCAATGAGTGATATTAGTTTCATTTTTCTAGTCAGTATTTCACCATGGCCACGAGATATAGTCCATGATACACAGTTTGATATTCTACACAATATTGTTGTGATATCTTCAGCAAAAGTTTAATGTTCACAGTCATGAAATGACATATGGATCGGAAAGTGATCTGATGATGTTTAGTTTTAATCATTTTAACATGGTTACAGTGGCGTCGGAAGCGGAGGGGCCAGCCCCCCCCCCCCACCCCACCCCTCACTTTTGATTTAGGGGGGCCCGAATATCTTTTGGTCACCCACTGTTCAGCATCCCTAACTGACCATGTCCCCACATAAAAATTACAGATAGAGTGCCAGGACGTGTAGTGGTGTGTTATAGGCCCGTTTTGTTTGTGTCAAACAAAGAAGTCAAATGGAGTCCGGCATATTCTTCAATATCGATGCGGGTTTATGCGAAACAAATGTGAAAATAGAACCATAAATCTATATACATTGTGTTCAGATTTGTTTCCGGGAAAACGGGTGAAACGCATCTCCGGCAACCGGAGACCTCGGACCTTCCGGGGCCTAGGCGGCCCCTGGACCCTCGCCTGTCAGGCTGTGACGATCGCTCATTTTAGCTTTGTGTAAATGAATCGCTATCATATTGGTTCTAATGTTCCATGATGTAAAGGTCATCAGATTTTTATGTGTTTCTTTTTATGTGATAAAAAACAGTCAAATGGATTCAGGCATGAAGTATGATTTTTTTCAATATCGATGAGTGCTTATAAATGCGAAACATACGTGAAAATAGAATCATAAATCTGCATACATTACGTTCGAATTTATTTCTGGGAAAACCCTTAGAACGCGTCTCTGGAGATCTGGAACTTCGGAGCTTCCGGGGCCTAAACGGCTCATGGACCCTCGCCTGTTGGGCTGTGAGGATTTCCTTGTTTTATCTTTGTGTGAATGAATCTTATCTGTAGGCATATTGGTTTCCCTCCCAAGAACTATAAGTCATCGTTTTGTATGTTTTAAATATAACTAGAACGTCTAATGGATGAAGGCATGAGGTGCGATGTTTTCAATATCGATGCATGCTTATAATCGCGAAAAAAAATCGTGAAAATAGAATCATAAATGTGCATGCAGTATGATCAGTTTTATTTCCGGAAGAAACGTTCAGAACGCATCTCCGGCTATCTAGGACCCCGGAGCTTCCGGGGCCTAGGCGGCCCCTGGAGCCCCGCCTGTTGGGCTATGATAGTGGTCCCCCACTTTCAATTACGTTCCGACGCCACTGGGTTAGCCTACCAGGTATATAGGCCCAAAGCTTTATTATTGTGTTTTCAAGATAACAAGAGAATAAAATATAATACTGATATTTGACAAATGACGTGTTAGTTTAATTGTTGGAAATCGTTCGGAATGCATCTCAGGCCATTTAAGGTCTCAGAGCTGTATAATATAACCCTAAATCTGCATACATTATGTTCAGATTTAATTCCGGGAAAACTCTTAGAACGCATCTCCGGCGATCTAGGACCCCGGAGCTTCCGGGGCCTAGGCGGCCCCTGGACCCTCGCCTAAAGTGCTATGATAATCGACCCCCCTTTGAAAAATCCTAGCGACGCCCATGGAATAGAACTTTATTTATGCTAATCAAAGCGCCCGCAAGGAGCCAACAATCAAAACATTACAAAAATTCCAACATTACCTCAAAACAGCCCACTCCTCATTTTGCTGATTCCCTCCCCATACCTGAGATACATACCACTAAACAATATATCATGTAATACACAAGTACCGTAGACGGTCTTTTAACTACTGGTTTATATTCTGTTTTGCTTATTGCTGGTATCACTTCGGAAGATAGATACTTTATGTAGGAACTCAGCTACAGCTAGACAAATCAGTGGACTCTCATTGCTAAGTATCCAGGTAAATTTGTACTCCATTGGTAATTTGGCGAAATTGGGAGAACACCTGTTTGCAACAGTGAACAATATCTGTCTAGCATCAGAGTACGCTGGGCAATGTAATAAGACATGAATCTCATCCTCAACAGCATTGCAATTATACCAGCACTTTCGGAGAGCAATATCTTGACTCTTGTACCGACCCTGTTCTATTTGCAGACGATGGGCACTAATGCGGAATTTAGTGAGTGCATAACGATGTGCACTAACTAAAACAGAATCCAGATAAGATTCTGTACCAAAATGAGATTTAAATAACTGGTATGTACGTATAGCTTGCAGCCCATAAACGTGGTGTGAAATCGGATACCATGTTAATTGCAGAATCCGGAAGAAAGATTTTTTTTCTCCACTCCAGGCGATATATTTCAGTGAACTGCATGTCCACCTTTCGAGACAGAAAATGCTTTGGTGTACTAAGCACCCTTGGTGACAAGTGTGTAAGATTCAGCATTTTAAGTAAGATTTCCATGCCATGCACCCATGAATCAATGTTTTGGTCATGCAAATCACAGGACAGTGAATAAGCTTCTGCAACAAGGCTGTCATCTTGAAGTGATGCTAGTCTAGACCAATATTTAGTCATGGACCTGACTATATCTGTGCAAACAGGTATACGGCCAAGTTCCCCACGAACTGCATCATTAGATGCTTTTGAGTGTACACCTAAGGCATACTTACACAATTTAATATGTAACATTTCAGCAGGTGTATCATGAGCATATTGTATCAAGTAATCTATCCCCTTCCGCAGAGCGCCTTTGCTGTTAATACATGCCCATATTTCTGCGCCAATAGTCATGTTTGTACATTTGGTCTTGAGCATCCAAAAGATCTGGTTAGATGAAAATATGATTTAAGACCCTTTTTGTATAAATCATGTTTGGCCAAAGAGAAGGAACCAGATTGGTGAAATGTAATTCCAAGATAACTATATGACGTAACTTGTTCCAGATTGTTGGTATTATAAGTAATATTAGTCGGAATGGTTCGATTGGAATGGGAAAAGACTAGTACTCTAGTTTTGTCGAAATTAACGTGAAGGTTCCACAGTTTACAGTAATGTTGTAGCCGAGATATACAATTCTGGAGACCCAGGGCAGATTCGGATAGAAGTACTAAGTCATCCGCAAATAGTAGGCTGCTAATTTTTGTTGACTGGAGAGAGACTGGTGAACATGTCTCATCAAAAACCATAGGTAAATCATGCAAAAACAGTTTGAAGATAGTTGGACTAAGATTATCTCCTTGGCGTATACCGACACGGGAATGAAATTCAGGGGTTAACTTGTTACCAAGTTTCACATGCAAACGAACATTACGATACATATCAGCTATAATTTGGTAAAAAAGGGCGGTGACTGCGGCTGTCGAAGAGGGTTCACCTTGGCAAGGATTTATCGGTGAGTACTAGCGGTGTAGGATTACGACAGTTTAAAAATATATTTGGATGAAACAAAACTTGAAATCAACCAAAGAGATTAGGGTTTACTGCTGCCTTTTGATTTTTTTTGTGAATCAGATGATAGAGAAATCTCCGTTGAAACAGATGCATGTGTTTTACTGGTCAAATTTGACAGTCAGAAATTCAGATAAAGAGACACAGAAAAAATATCCGGATCGAGTTGTTTTCAAAATAATAACTTCTGCTTAACAGGTTCGCACAAAGTTTACAGTTTGGAAAGCTGAAAAATTTATATAAGGATGCAAAACCTAATTTTGCGTTATAAACATCTCCGAGGCAAATTCGAAGTAATTTCATGGGGCTTTTTCATGGTTGGCTCAATCCAATATGAAAGGATCTCAGTGTCGGCTATTTATCACATTGATCATCATGATTTGAACAGTTAAACTCTCAGACATCAACACGCTTCAAAATAAAGTGTTGTATACTCTTGAGAGGTATTGAAATAATGCATCGAGGGTTTCCACAGTGACTGCTCATATAAGTGTATAGTAATTGTGAATACCCTTAAAGGATTATTTTCATCACTTTAATGATGAACGTGAACATAATAGAAAATATGTAGAAAGTTCTGGAAATTAAAACTTGACATGATTCTATCAGAGATTTTGTAAAGATCAAAATTTCGAAGTTGCTTTGAAACATAGAGCCCATATTACAGAAGCGATTAAAATTCTTAAATTCTAATTTTACTTCGCAATTTATATATTGAGCGTCAATATGGTATACATGTATATTTACATCGTTTCACTTCGTTTTAATGATTCAACCCAAAACAGCGGGAAACGTTGCATAAGAGTAATGCTCTGCTGTCAACATCAGCCATTTTGTGAACTTTTTATGGCACGTGAGTGATTCCCGTGAGGAATCGTTCTAAAACCCAAGGGAATCTACATGAGAACGACGCGTTTCCATTTCTAGATACCCCTTTTGGCATCATGGTGAATCCCCTTTCTCTCTATGTGCATCTGTATCCGCGAACAGGTATACGTGAACGAACTTCAACAAATATTTTCCTATGAAATTTGTGATTTACCTGGAAATTTAGTAAAATATCAGTATATGTTTTAATGCGTGGCGCACTCACTCATTCAATAATATTTTCTTGGCATTTATGTAAGAAGTTTCTTGGAATCGAATACGCTCTCACATGCAATTCTTGGACTAATCAGTACTATGTAATAGCTATATATAGCTAGCACATTTCTGCTCAGAATACCCCTAAGAAGTTCTGATCAGTTACTGGCCTATATCCTATAAGTTCTACTACAAGGTCGAAAACATTCCGTCAAAATACATCAGAACACACCATTTTACTAAATTTATATAAAAATTCAAGGAGGGACCTATAGCAGAAAAGCATAAGTTCTAATTCAAAAACATTTTTACGTTTTCAATTCCAAAAAAAAGCAGTTCTAGCGCAACGCGTAATTTCATTTCTATATTCTCAAAATGTTTCCGGGAGGTAGGGGAGAGAGATACCCCGGACCTCCCGCACCTTCGGCGCTCGCATTTCGAGTTCCGCCTCGACGGTAATTGACCCCAATCGCCACCACAACCCCCTCCTCCCACTCGAAACCTACGGCCTTGTCACCCTCACCCCCCCTCCCCCCACCCCACCCTCATTTTCATCCTCAGCCTCTGTGCAGTACCGGTATAGTATCTGTGCGCTATCACTCGTGAGTTCTATGTCGGACAACAGTCTCACACTGTGGATCATGAGTGATTGGAATCTCAACCCCTCCGCCTACATCTTCCTCATCCTCATTACATTCGCATGCAGGGCACCATTTCTAAGATCGTCTCACAGCCCAGTGGCACGGGTGTACGCACTCATGCCTCCTTTCATATTACTACATGTACCGTCGGCTGACATGTATTCAACGTTAATCGATTGGGCGAAATGACCGGCATACATCGTTTGTGCAAAACCTGATATCAACTTTGTTCCAAACTGGGACATAAATAAAACCATGTGTTGAATCAAATACTTCTTACTTAAAGTGTGTTATTAAAATCTCGTTAGAACTTACACCATAACTTATAGTTCTGAAGTGATTCAGGGCTCTTGAAATTTGTTATTTCAGAATTGCACAATTGTATTCTATATACCTGAATAAATTCTGGTCTGAACGGAATGAACCGAGGTCTTGGGTTTTTTTAGGCGCTTTTTAAATTTGATGGACGTGGATCATACGATCCTCAATCTCAATGTAACTCAGTTGCCTCAGCTTTTATTCCGAAACTTACTAAGCTTTGTTTGCGTTAGGCATACGCATTGGTGAATATATGAAACAATCGGCCCTCAAAATCGAGGTAACTTGATCACTATTTGATAGTTAGTTTGAAGCAGATCATAGACTTTCAACTGCTTTAGGATGTCATGGATTATAGATCTTGCATTATAATAATTTTATATAGTAAAATATTGGCCAGTCCGTCCGATATATTCAATGAATTAATGTGTCAAACTCGAAGCCTCGATTGGATGATTTGACATTGGTGGTCGAGAGTCACCGGAAACAGCCGAACGTGCAATGACGTAACAATGGATGGCGCCAAAACGTCTCCTACTGTGCATCTTTCGACAACAGCCGAAAACAGACGTACCTTATAGCGTACAGAGAAAGTCTCTCACAAATCAAGTATAGCGATCATGTATAGCATCAGTGATTTACCTGAAGCAGACTGGGCTCCTCGAGGTCTAAGGAAGACCGTGAATGTAAAGAAGTTCAACGTACAAGGATATCCTCAAGGATTTAACCCCTTATCACACAGCCAGGTAGGTCGGCTCTCACATTCGCCCATCTTCACCAGCCAGGACAGCTATATTGTTAACTTTCAGAAGAGCCCTGGTTTACCCTGTATAGCTGCCTCGGCTAACGAAGATACCTTTTGATATGTTTTATCCCAATCACTGGTCATATATGATAGCAAAACATGATTTATCATATGATTGTCCAGTTCCTTGCTTGTAAAGCTCACGCAACCCACACTCGAACAAGTTTATCATGAATGGCTAAAGCTTCTTTCTTTTTTTATGATCGAAATTTCAAGGCATCAAAGTGTGATAAAGACGAATAATTTTATCGCTCGCGATCGGCAACAAAATTACCTCGCTTTTTCGAATTTTGCATGCACAAAACAGACATAACTCGCTTTCGAGAAAATATTTTTTTCGTGCATTAACAATTTCCGTCAATTCTGATATAGGGAAGAAAACATCGGCTTTCCTATGTTGACACTTTATAGCTATAATATAGCTGATTTGTGATCACAATTGTTTTGGTTTAAACACTGATTTAGATTTCTGGTTGGAGATTCATAAACTGTAAATTGGGCCAGGGCTGTCTTGGAAACGATAGTTCACTTTGATGCTGTCTTTGCTAGCATCATTGTAAATTCTGGACTACTTTTATCTCCCAATAGATATCAGAGATATTTACCTGAATTTACCTGAATCCTCGGGTCGGTTAGAAAGCACTAATAGTGCTTGTTATGACCCATCTAGTTATGTTACTGAACGTACTGCATGTAGTGCGCATGATGCGGGGTGGACACTTGCACACACTACATAAATGATGGTAAGAATTTCTGCGGATGATGTTTCCAGGCCACGTTGAGACGGGACTTGAAGGCGTTGACAGAAGGTGCAGTGACTACATGCTCCGATAGACTATTCCATGGGTCCACCACTCTCTGCCCAAAGGAGTATTTCCTAACATTAAGCCTCGATCGTTGCTTGTATAGCTTCATACTATGCCCTCTAGTACGCGAGTTGGCCATTTGGAACAGGATACCCGGATTAAGATCGTCATGATGCTGCAACACCTTATAAGTCTGTATCATGTCCTGGCGTAGTCGCCTATATTCCAGAGTGGGAAGGCCAAGTGATCTAAGTCTCTCAGGGTATTCCAAGTCCTTAAGGCGGCGAATCATCTTGGATGCCCTACGCTGGACTCCTTCCAATAACTTCAGGTGCTTGACTAAGTAAGGGTTCCACACTGGACTAGCATACTCTAGATGTGGGCGTACCAGTGACCTATACAATAGCACAAAACTTGTAGCATCTAGATCCCTAAAATGGTGCCAAATGAGGCCGAGCATCTTGTTAGCTTTCTTCACACAATCAGCTATATGTCTGTCAAAATGAAGGTTAGACTCAAATGTCACACCAAGATCCTTCTCGTAATCTACGGATTGCAAAACAGTTCTGCCGTCAGCTGACCCCAACTCGTACTCGAGTGGTGGAAAATGCCTCCCTATATGCATTACTTTACACTTCAGTAGGTTGAACAATAGAAGCCACAGCTCTGACCAGGTTTGCTTATGATCCAGGTCTGTTTGTAGGTACTGCCTGTCTTCTAGTTTAGCAATTCTAGTAGAACACTTGGTGTCATCAGCGAATAGATCCGTTGAGGTTGCTGGTGTAGCAGGTATATCATCTATGTATACTAGAAAGAGCACAGGCCCAAGCACACTACCTTGAGGGACACCGCTAGTAACTCTTACCCTCGACGATGCGGAGCCTTCCACGATCACACACTGCTGTCGATCAGATAGAAAATCAGCGATCCATAGTGCTACATTGCCAAAAATGCCATTCGCTGTGAGCTTCCTAGTAAGCCTAATGTGTGGAACAGTGTCAAATGCTTTAGAATAGTCAAGGTAAGCCACTGCAATGTCGCACTCATCATCTAGCGCCTCACTCCACCTATCGAATACTTTTAGGATCTGTAGGGAGCATGAACGCCTAGGACGGAAGCCAAACTGATTATCCGATAACAGATTGTTACTCGATAGATGGTTCATCACCTGGTCTCTGATTAAGGATTCCATTAATTTGCACAGAACTGAAGTTAAACTCACTGGGCGATAATTGGCTGGGTCTGATCTTGTTCCTTTTTTGAAGATATGTTAGCACACTTCCAGTCCTGTGGAAGCTTCCCTGATGCCAGTGACTTGGTAAACAATAATTGTAAGGGCACAGCAAGTTGATGCTTGGCTTCTTTCACTATACGCGGGTGGATACCATCCGGTCCTGGGGATTTCCCTACACGTAACTTGTCAATTTTCTTAGTAATTTCATCCACAGTAAATTCAAGGACACTAAGTTGAGTCAAAGTTGTTCTCTGTTCAGCTTCAGGGACAAACTGAGTATCCTCATCAGTAAACACCTTGACATACTGGGCATTCAGTACCTCAGCTTTGTCATTAGGACTAGTCACTATCAGACCATCACTATTCAGTAGGTCACTAACCGGTTTTCGAACACTAGATTTGTTCCGTACGTAGTTCCAGAACCTTTTTGGGTTCTGTTTTAGATCTGCAGCTAGTTGCTGTTCATAACTTCTCCGCGCGTGGCGCATCTTGGTGGTAACCTGGTTGCGTACTTGCTTAAACAGCTCAAAATCAGTGGGTCTTCGAGAGTGACAATACCGTTTCCATACTCTGTGCTTGCGAGTTATAAGTTGCTTCAATTCCAATGTCATCCACAGGGGTCTAGATCTATTACGTACCTTCCGCTTTGGGACATGCTTCTCCATCGCCAACTGGATGGTAGTCTTCATATAATCCCAGGAATCCTCAACATCTTTATTGTCCAAACATTGTTGCCAATCAATATTTCCAAGTTCATGTCGAATGGCCTCATAATCACCACGATCATAGCACCAGAGATCCCTTGGGGTGGCTGTGTCCAATGCCAGTCTTACCTGAACAACCAGAACACAGTGGTCACTAGCTCCTACAGGAGCAACATAGTTAATATTATCCATAATGTCCTCATCAGGTGTCAGAACTAGGTCCAATAATCTGGGGGTATTGCCTTCGCGGAAGCGAGTAGGTTTATCTACTAGTTGTACAAGAAAATTATCATTGAAACTGTTCAGTAACATTTGCTCTTGAGCATCAGTAGTGCTAAGCTGTAACCAGTCAGTCTTGGGCATGTTGAAATCCCCACAGACGATCAGATGAGTAGGCCTAGTCCTCACAGCACCTCTAAGTAGGTCACACAGGTAGGTATTATTCGCCTCAGTTGAACTTGGACTTCTGTAAATGCAGCCAAATGATAGAAGGCCATTGTTCGGAAAACGAATGTCAATCCACAGTGATTCCTGGAATTCAGCGTACTGGATAGATTTGCTTAGGACGGCTTTAATGGATTCCCTAACATATATAATAATACCCCTGTGACACAAATCCAACTCAAAGGTAGTATAGGGCACAAATCCTGGTAAAACAAACATGTCTTCAGTATATACAAGTAGCGAGAACTTTGGCAACACCTCCGTTACTGCAACAATATCAGGCAACAGATCGTTCGTGGAGCTTTCCAGCTCGTTCAACTTGTTGGTTAAACAGTCAGCATTTGTATATAAAATTTTCAAAGTGCCGTGCTCATAAACAGAACTGTCAAGTGCTGGAAAATCGTGCAAACTATTTACAGGCTGACTGCCACCACATGTGTTAGGAATTCGCCTGGTCTGGCGGTGCCATCGTCGCTGATGCCCGGACGATCTCCCCCATCCGTATCACCAAATTTGACTCTCCCAAGTCTTGTCGTCGTACAAGTTCTCGGTGCAAGATTTTTCTCTCAGCACGTTGTTTGAATGTATAGTCAGGTGCCAAAGCCATGCCTGGGAAGTTCCATTCATCCCCCATGTCTCTTAACTTTTTGCTATTGTCAAGCAGTTCCCTACGTTTTGACCTATCACACAGAGATACACACAGCGGTCCAGGTTTATCGCCTATTTTACCCAAGCGTCTGGCTTCACTTATCTGTACATCCTCTATATTCATAGATTCCTTACAGGCAGCAACATGAGCAAGGAGCTTATCAATGTCCTCCACCTTTCTATCGGATATTTCCTCTTGAGTACTTTCAGGCAAGTTAAATACAATAATATTATCTCTCCGCCCATTCCGGTCCCTCTCCTCCCGTATTAGCTCCGTTACGGCAGACTCCGAAATGGAGCTTTTAGGCGCTTGCTCCACTTTGTCCTCTAGACGTTGGACTCGCCGAGAAATGCCCTCATTGACTTCCTTAATTATAGTTGGCCTCAATTTGTTTACTGCCTCGTTTACAGCCTTAGCTACAGTTTGATCCAGACTCTCCAGTGTTTCGCGCATAGCAGACTGGTTTGACGATAATTGATCAAGTTTCTGGTTCATATTAGTTAGCACTGGGAGATTAACTTTACATCGGGAACATACCCAGGAAAACTGATCCAGCAGGACTAATTGATCGTACAACTGCTCAGGCATTTTACAACACTCTAGACACTCCCATCCGGAACAAACATCGCATTCGATGCCTTTCGAATCATCCCCCAGCTGGGTATTGCAGCCAATACATTTATATACAGCGTCATCACTAACGACCGTTTTCTCTTTTGCCTCATTCCTACCCTTTCTCGTACCCGGTCTCGCCTTATTTCCGGAACCTCTTATAGTTTTCCCAGTATCACTCATTTTAGCAGAAAAAGGAAAGGTCCTACCTTGACTTGTAGACACACGAATCTGTGGATAATCCAGGTATGGAAGAGGACAATCTCTATAGTCGATGTATATCTATACATCGAATATCGGATCTGGCGTCTTTATATATGTATGTCAAACTCGACGCTTCGATTCATTGCACCGATGTTAATGACCGTGAATCAACGGAAACTGCCGAACGTCCAATGACGTAGAACAATGAATGGCGCCGCGGCGTCTCGTACCGTAACTATGCAGCTTGCAGCTTACGACAACAGCAAAGACAGACGAATCGTATATTCTCTGATAAGTTGATAGAACAATCCGCAACCATGAGTAGCTCTGGTGACCTGCCAGTCGCAGACTGCGCTTCTAGAGGTCTGAGGAAGACCATGAATGTGAAAAGATCCAACCTGTATGGATATCCTCAGGGGTTTGACCCGCTGTCTTCAAAACAGGTAGGCCGATCATAGGATGGAATGTCACTACAATGCTTCAGTCTGGTTTGTAACTATACACAAAGGAATTGTATACTTATAGATCTGCATAGTAGCAACGAAGAAGGTCCGCTACCTTCTCACATTATGATACAACAGTATTAAATGAGGTATAGTTGTTTAGAGAGTCGACAAATCTTGGGTTGACATGTTTCATCACGTTGTCAGCTGTGGCGCATATTGCGTCAGTAACCTTATCCCTAGACTGGGTGTACTTCTGCAATAATTCAGCGATGTTTAATACACATTTCGCAATAGGGAATACAAGGATTGAAAGAGTAAAATGTAAACTAAAATTGAGTTATTTTCCCCCCGGACATTACGTTATGAAACAGGGACTGGATCCAGTGGACGTTATCCCGAGTTGTTCGTTGTTGTGACGTGACGTCATAGATTGTAACGTCTCTCTGATATGCATAAGAATGAATGCCGATTGTTTGTTGACCTACTAGTACGGCCAAAGACTCGTAATATCATGGAAAGACGGTCTCAGGTTTACATGCAAAAACAAAACCCTCTTGCTGTCACTTTTGTGTGAAGCGAAAAAACTATTTCTTCAAATCAACAAAGAAAGTTGTGTTTCATTCACAGAAAATACCAAAGTCAAAAATGACGTAAAACCTCGTCGATAAACGTATGGAAATGGGCGTTTGGTTGTTTTTTCCTTTGTATCTAAATTAAGACACCTCCAACGAAAATCTAATCCAATGTTCTCAATATTACCATGTTTACCATGATCATACATCGAAATATCATTATGGTTGAAGGTGTCATATTTTCATGATATTTAAAATAATATTTTTTCCCATATCACTTTGACGTTGTCATATTATAATTAACTCAGCCTTACGTGAAGGATCTGTTCCTGCCGAAAGCATGACCCATTCAACTCGGTACAATGATAGCACTGGGGTAGACCGGACTTACAGCACAAACCCAAGAAAGCTGTCAAGAGGGTTTTTCCACTGGTAAACCGGACACCTTCTTCGTCAGAACAGTGTCGTGCAAAACGTCACAAAACTTCTTCACGATATCTGTGGGATTACTGGGGTGAAATGACAACAAGATGGGGGAGCGGCGGCGAATTTTCTTTTTTTGTTTTATTAGGTATTTACCCGTCAGATCGGACACTCCCCTGCAGCTGTCGTCTGTCGTTTTGCCCCCAAAACTAAATTATGAAACAGGAACTGTGTCCAGTCGACGTCATCCCGAGTTGTGTATTGTTGTGGCGTGACGTCATGAATTGTAACGTCTCTCTGACAGTGACAGGTTCTATATGTATAACGTGAATGCCGATTATTTGTTTGTCCGACACGTATTCGGTGAAACGGAATAGCTATATGGGAAGATCTTTAGGTTACCATGCATTATACCAGAAGCAAATGAGTGAGTGAATAGGGTTTAACGTCGCTTTCAACATTATTTTCAGCTATATCACGACGGGGAAGTGAAGGGAGGGTAGGGGCGGGGGTACCTACTTGTAACAGAGCAGATCTAATGCTGCCATTTTATAGTGCTGTCCCACTGAAATATGCTGCCGTAGGCAGACAGCACACCCCATTCAGTCACATTATACTGTTCTATCCTCTTAATGCTGAGCGTAAGCGAGGAAGCAACAAGTTCCATTTTTCAAATCCTTGGTATGACCCGGCCTGGGATTGAACCCAGTACCTACCGCTTACGAGGCTGACGCTCTAACCATTAGGCCACCGCAGAAGCAAATGAACTAGACGTTTGCATCCTTACATTATACTAGCACAAATGTATTGGCGCAGTAAGACTGAGATGTGTTGTGTTCACGCAAAGGAGATGGTACGATAACACGGGATTTTGGCGATGGTGCGATTGAAATCGAAAAAATAAAATGTCCTCAAAATAATTCTGTTTTAATGTTACAAGAGAAAATATGTGAACACAATATTAAAAGTTCAAGCTCGGTTGCGTTATCATTGTAATCATGACTTGAAATTGAAATCCGCAGCATGTGCTATTTCGTGAAGAAAGGGTCTAAATCGAGTCATTCAAACACACATTTAGACAGGAAGGACCCCTTGGACAAAAAAGATTTTCCAGCAGTGCATGGAGATATATAATGCCACCGCGCATCACCAAGCTAAATGACGTTTTGGTCCAAGGGTGCATTTAAATGACTCGAGTTAGACCCATTTCTCACGAAATAGCACATGCTGCGGATTTCAATTTCATGTCATAACTACAATCATAACGTGAAGGAGCTAGAAATTTCACATATTGTGTACATATATTTTCTCTTGTCGTTACATTAAAATACAATTATTTATAGGACATTTTATTTTTTCGATTTCAACCGCACCACGTATAGGCCAAAATCCCGCCTTATCATACCATCTCCTTTAAAGCAAAAATCGAGTGTTGCATCACAGAAGATGAGCTGATGCTGGAATTTGAATACTTAGCCTATGAAACGTACATAATTAGTCACATCTCGCGTTGCGTCTTTCCATTCCGTCTTGCGTGTGTGGGGACAGTACAATACCGTCTTACCTGTACTGTCTAACTAGTCTAATCCAATGATACATACTTCTAGTTCATTTACTTCTGATCATACTAATAGACTGATAATTCGGCTTGTTAAGGCTGGAGAACCGATACATGAAAAACAGGCTAAATTGAAAAATCATATCTATTTGGAATGAATCATTATATATGTAGCCCTATATTGTGTTCACCGTCCCGGGCTTTCCTCGAAGAGCATTGCCAACCGTGAGACGTGCTTGGCATCAGACCCTACATTCAGTTACAGCTGTCGCCCACAAAGATAAATATATTACTTTTAGAGTTCTATTGTGTGACTGTAGTAGCACAATAGTTCTTCTGAACTGAGTCCGTGTCCTCTTGCTAACTATCAGTTTCAAAATGATCCTAAAATGATAAGCCATCATGCAGGTCGCAGACTATTAACGCCTGGTGTTTTGTTCCCCGCCGGGACAATAAAAAAGCTTACAAAGATACGATGTAGACTACATCCTAACACACACACACACACATACACACACAGCCACAACAAACCTTACTCACTCACACAAATATATACACAAATAGCCCAACAGTAAAAGAAATATGAAATGTCAAATGACATCATGTTGTTTCAAAAGAAAACCGCTGACCGCTTCTGAATCTTATTTTCGTGGCCTGTATCTGAGAGCATCTTACACAATATCTTGATTAGGTATAAAAGTTTCAGCGAATGGTGATTTGATTTTATCCAATCTAATTAAAATTAAATCCTATCTACTCCACATTTGAATATGTCACTTTTACGATTGGGGAGCATTGATAGGATATTAGTTTATTAAGATTGCATTTTATCAAGTGGTCTGATCATAACATCAAATTATGCCAAACATTTTCTATTTTTCTTACAGACCCTTTTGGATGTTCCCGCAAAATGGCGGAAGCGTTTACCAGACTGCTTTCGGCCCATTCAGTGGTTGAACCCGGTGTCTGAGGGAAGACGAACCGGGGTGTATGAGTATATATTTGACTCGTACCCACGTCAATGCCGCCGAGTTTTCCTATGGGCGAGTGGAGCGAATTATATGCTGTCCACCAAAAGGCTCCCTGGACTGGCCAAACCTGAGTTGAATAATGACGTTATCCAGAATCATGGAAAACCAATAGGAGTTGCATCCTCCCGGTATCACCAAAATGCGGCGCCGTCTGATTCCGGTTACGGATTCTCAGTTCATCGAGGAGAGGACCTGGCGATCGCTAAGCCAATGTTCGGAAGGCGGGAAACTTTTGACCGAAAACAGGTAAAATGAAACATTAACACAGGAATTAACCAGTTGTGTACTGACGTACTCATTGTTATGATAAAAAAATACCCGGTCTTCTTATCGTATCATGCAATATTCCCCACCTTGTGTATATATAATAGTAGGCTGTGCTGATAGAGCATCAATACAGCGGATTCCTCTGTTACAGGATAATTAATCTACTAGCGTGTATCTTAATTTTCGGGGATGTTATTCCTGTTTATTATCAGGTTATATCAACTAAAATAAGAAATAAATAAATGAAATAAAATTTTACTTAAAATAACTGGAAATTTCAAAGACGCAATCCTATACTCTGCCTTTGGAGACCTAGATCAATATCTTCTATTCATATATCGTAGACCGGCATTCTATGAAACTGGTTACAGAACCACTCATTATGGGAGGTAATGTGGCCATTGTGGTTAGAGCGTCCGTCCTCTATGACCAGATAACTGATCATTGTGACAATATCTATCTATTCTCTGGTCATTATAAAACTTCTATCCTGAAGTTGGCAGAATATTCGTTTATTTCAGGGGCATGAACCTAATAAGGACAAAACAGCATCCCTGTCTCGATTGCCCGGACCCCAGAAGTGCCAGTACAGCCATGTTAACGAACCAGTTTTCACCACCCAGTACATCGAGGGAAGAGAGACTATTGTAACGGGCTATACCCCTATATATATATTCATTTATTTATTTATTTTTATTGTTTATTTGTTGGATAAAGTTTGATGAAGTTGAATTTACAACGAAGGACTCCGACTTACTTATTTTACGAAATGTTGTTGTTGTACGGAAATACTTACCGTACACAGTCAATCTATCGAGACAGAAGGTGGACTTCTTGTGCTAATATATGGTCCGAAACTTATGGTGTATGCATCAATGGATGTCGGATGACTTATCTTGGTAACTCGCAATTCATAATTCTACGGAATTATGCTATTTTTATGCACTGAAATGGAGTAACTTTCAGTCGAAGATCAGCTCGCTTCGCCAGGCTTGCTGACGTGTTGTCAAAGGAGCGCGTGCGTATCTTGGGGGCTGGTAACTTTTAGCGCATCTGATTGGCTAAAGCAGGGAGTGGAAACTGAAGGTGATTTTCATTGGCTATTGCTCAGATGTCAGAGGTCAGGCAGAAAAAGTATAAATAGACGACCGGACCAGCATATAATGGCGCCTTTTTTAGAAAATCGCCCCAACGGCAACTTCTAGAGATTAACCAAACGAGGGACAATTGACGATTGATGATGGCACAATCAATGTGTTTGGATCCACCGAAACCGGTGAGTTTTCGGACGTTGATATCAATTCTATGAATAGATACCGTCATGTGAACCACTTTATATGCAAATGGGGCAAAGGCTGTATCATAACATTACGTCATACCACCGTATACGGTGGAGCACATGTCGATTTCTGATGACGAGACGACCTCAGATGAAGACGAATATATAATTGAATTACTTTTATTTTTGAACCTGGAAATTATAGGACTCTAGGAGGGATTTCACCACACAAGGCTTGGACTACACGAGATCCGGTGGTAGGGTACCTCTGGCTAGTATTCCCCACTGAGTGTAGTGGTTGAGAACTTTACTTCGACCAGTTGACCTATCACCACCAGATTCGGTGGTAATTCACATACATACAAGGAAAACTCACCTTTACACCAGATCCGCTGGTAGGGTACATCTGGCTAGTATTTTCCCCACTGAGTGCTGTGGTTGAGAACTTTACTTCGACCAGTTGACCTATCACCACCAGATTCGGTGGTAACTCACACACTCACAGAGATAACTCACGATTACACCAGATCCGGTGGTAGGGCACATCTGGCTAGTATTTCCCCCACTGAGTGCAGTGGTTGAGAACTTTACTTCGACCAGTTGACCTATCACCACCAGATTCGGTGGTAACTCACACACATACAAGGATAACTCACCTTTACACCAGATCCGCTGGTAGGGTACATCTGGCTAGTATTTTCCTCACTGAGTGCAGTGGTTGAGAACTTTACTTCGACCAGTTGACCTATCACCACCAGATTCGGTGGTAATTCACACGATCATGGAAATAACTCACCATTACACCAGACCCGGTGGTACTATAACTGACAATTCTGGGATGAGATGAATGGACTATTCTGGACCATTGATACAGTGAGAAGACGCAAAGTGAAAATATTAACAAAGTCATACATCCGTTTTACTGTATATTTATTTATCTGTATGGAGAATAAAATCGTTCCCGTTATATTTTAACCTGAATACAATCTCTGTTTTCTATGAGTCTGTGTTTGGCATGTTGATCACTGTCTGATACGAACCCGGTTGATGGTTTACAGAGTACCTAACTCTGATGTGATATTCTACCTCACCCGAATTACACCGCCTCCGAAGAGTATAATTGCAGCACTAGTGAGATACACTGGGTGCATGGGGTAGACTGTTACATTTGGTGGCAGCGGTAAAGGATACTGGTACTAGAGACTGCAGTACTGTTACATTTGAGACAGTACCAGTGTTACATTTGGTGCAACAATACCGGATATAAAATTATTACCAAGACAGTGATATCAGGTTGAACACACCAGACTCTAACAGAGATTTATTCTCCATACTTGAAAATGGATGATTCACACACTGTGACATTCAAGTCAGGAGACTTGGGTGGTGAAGTCCCTGAAGATCGTGGTGATACAGCCTTTGGCCCTCAACTGGAAAATACTGTCTTGATCTATGATCATGATAGTGAAACTAGAATAAAAAAAGCTGTTTTGAATGAAGTGTCAGATTTGATTGGACAACAGATGAATCAGATGACTAACTATCAGATATCTATTCAGGATGAAATTGGTCAACTTAAAGGCTCCTTTAAAATGATGAGAAGCTTACTAAATGAAACAAGCAGTCAAATGTCTGAAATTGAAAAGCATGTCACCGAGATACAAACTCAAACACAAGACCAAATTGATGAAAAAGTTAACTTTATGTGGAACTCATCTGGGGAGACTGGACGCTTGACGGAGACGAATGACGAACAGCCTAAACCTGCAAATAAAAACATAGATGACCAGAGACCGATCTTTATTTGTACGGAATCTACTACACAGTTGAATAAACAATCTGTACTGGTTGAAAAACTCCAATCAGACCCTGGGTGGGGGCACCTTAAAGATGTTGATCCTTTGATTGAAGAGACGAAGTCTGAAAATATGCAGCTTCATGAGGCCAGTACGAAACCAAAACATGGAACTGATCAGAATTCACCTTGGAGGGGGCCTGTAGCTGGAAAGAAACAAACTGAACAATCTGAGTATGATTTTGCAATAAACAGTCCACCAAGACATGATGGGAATGATGGGATTGGGCATACATATGCTGATGGTGGAATGAAAATTGGGAATGGGAATGGAGATGAAATAAGGAGCAGTCACTCGGTAAAAGCCTGTGATTGCATAGGACAAATTCATTCCTGTGAAAGTTTTTCATATAATGGGGCCCCTAGAATGAGACCTCAAGTGTATGATGGCCAGGAAGATTTTGAGGAATACCTTAATCAGTTTGAGATCTTAGCAGACATAAATGGGTGGACATATTCAAGCAAGGCTCTATATCTTGCCGGTAGTTTGAAGGGAGCTGCTAGAGTCGTTCTTAGTGAATTGCCTGCTAGTCAGAGGAGAAATTTTGGATGTTTGGTGAAAGCCTTGAACTCTAGTTTTGGTTCTGTTAACAGAGCTGCAATATTCAGAGCAAGGCTCCAAACTAGAACAAGAGGTCGGGATGAATCTATTCCACAGCTAGCCCAGTCTATCAGGAAGCTGACTCAGCAGGCCTACCCAGATGCTCCAGTGGATTTGATCGATATCCTGGCTCTCGATCATTTCATTGATGCTATTCATGATGTAGACATGAGACTTCGATTACGGGAAGCTCAGTTGAAAACTATGTCAGATGCAGAAGTTTTAGCTTTGCGCTTAGAAACACATAAGTTGGCAGATCGTTAACGTGGCCGCCATGTGCGAGCAGCAGAAATGCATAAAAGGGATGATGTGGGCCCAAAATCGTCAAATCAAGGTGCGAATGCACCATCCATAGTGAATGAGTTTGGAAGTTTTTAGAAGGAGGTCTTAGAATCTTTAGGAGAACTGAAGGGGGTGGTAAAAGAAATGCAAACTCGAGAGAAGCAACTCAATAAACCACATAGCACCGGTGATAATGGGGACAACAGGCCACCCCAGAATGAGAGATGGAATGGTAGAGATGACCGGAATAACCATGCCGGTTACAACAATCACCCCAGTTATAACAGACAGAATACTTCTGGCTGGAGGAATAGTCAGGGAAACTATGGGGCGCCGGGTCAAAGGGCCGAGACACGGCGAGAAACAAGAGGCCCAATCTCATAAAGATCAATACTATGTTGGGTAGTGGTGAGGGACTCTTTGTAGCTGCTGCTGTAGAGAACAAACCTGTTGCCATGTTAGTGGATACTGGTTCAAATGTAACCATAATGAGAACTGATTACTTCAACCAGATACACTTTGCATCACGCCCAGTAGTCTTGAATGTAAATAGTAGTTTGATCACCGCCACTGGTGATATCAAGCCTTGTGATGGTTGCATTAAAGTTAATGTTCGTTTTGGGAGACAGGAGTTTCCCAATGAAATATTGTTGGCTGATATCCAAAATGACGATATTTTGGGGATAGACTTCCTCACTAAACATGCATGTGATTTGAGGTTGGGTAGCTGCACGCTATCAATGAAGGATGAGGAAATACCTTGTTATAGACATGTTGATGGAATCCAGCCGATGTTTTGCAGAATATCGGTACTGGAAAATTCAGTTGTTCCCCATGGATGTGAAGTTGTGATCCCTGGCCGAGCCATAGATGTTCCCTATGGAGTTAGTTATGGGGTAGTGGAGCCTGTAGAAAGGTTCGTTCGGAAAAATGAGTTATTACTGGCAAAGGCAGTAGTAGATCCCAGCCAGGAATAATATCATTGCGTATTATGAATCCCGGTGACAAGCCTCGAATGGTGTACAAAAATTCAATAGCTGCACTTTGTGACCCTGGAATTGAGATAATCCAAGGAAATGAAAAAAGGAAAAATTGCAATGCAGCAAGTTGTCAGTCTGTAAAGTCAAATGATAAGACAACGCCCCAGTTCCCCCCTCATCTAGTTGAACTTATAGAGAAGGGCTCCGAGAATCTGACAAAGTGGGAAAAGGGAGAATTGACTGATCTAGTAGATGAGTTCGCGGATATATTCTCCAAAGACGAGAATGATATAGGACAAGTGACATTTCTTGGTCATGTGGTCAGTAATCAAGGAATAATGACCGACCCCAAGAAAATAGAAGCAGTAGAAGATTGGCCAGTGCCTAGGAATGTAAAAGGAGTGAGGAGTTTTCTAGGCCTTTGTTCATGCTACAGGAAATTCATCAAAGGTTTTGCAGACATAGCTATGCCATTGCACCGTCTAACAGAACGCAGCTGTTCATTTGTGTGGACTGATGAGTGTGATGATGCATTCTCGCAATTGAAGACCAAATTAATCACTTCACCCATACTGGCTTTTCCCTCGTCAGATGGTGAATTTATCCTAGGGACGGATGCCAGCAACGTTGCCATTGGGGGCGTTCTCTCTCAGATTCAAGACGGAACTGAGAAGGTCATAGCATACTACAGTAAATCACTCAGTAAAGCGGAACGCAGATACTGTGTTACCCGACGTGAGCTGCTTGCTGTGGTATCAAGTGTCAAACAGTTTCACCATTATCTGTATGGTAGACATTTTAGAATTAGAACGGACCATGGTTCTCTCCTGTGGTTACTCAATTTCAAGAACCCCGAAGGCCAGGTGGCTAGGTGGATAGAGACACTCGATACATACGACATGAAGATTGAGCATAAATCGGGTCGCTTGCATTCAAATGCGGACGCACTCTCTAGGAGGTCTTGTTACACAGAGGGGTGTAGCTATTGTAAACGACTTGACAATAATTGTGAGAATACTAGCGGACTGGAGGAAAATGCCAAAGCATTGAACTCTGATGTGCGAATAGATGATATGGTTCCATCAGAAGACAAGTCCCAGGTAGCTGAACAAGTTTCAGTGAATACTTGCTCTGTTGAGAACGATGGAAATGAGATGGAAGAACAATCTGATAGAGATTGTAAAATCACCCCCAAAAAGATGCATGAGTTGCAACTTTCAGATCCCAAAATTGACCCAATCCTTAAATGGAAAATAGAAGGGAAACGTCCCCGTGGTATGATGTCAGTAGTTTAGGTGTGAAAATTAAACAGTACTGGTGTATGTGGGATGTCCAGTATCTGCATGGTAATGTATTATACAGGAAATGGGAATCTGACACAGGAAGTGAAATTAAGTGGCAGGTGGTGCTTCCAGAAACTCTAAGACAAACGGTCTTGAGGGAATTGCATGACACCCCCACTGCAGGGCATTTAGGGGTTAAGAAGACACTAGGTAAAGTCAAAGACAGATTTTACTGGTGCCACATGAAAGAAGACGTCCGACATTGGTGTCAAGTCTGCGACATATGTGCTTCTAGAAAGAAACCCAAGCAGAAACTTAGGGCACCAATGAAGCAGTATAATGCTGGACGACCGATGCAGAGAATCGCATTTGATGTAATCGGGCCGTTACCAACTTCAGATAGCAGGAATAGATACATACTGGTAGTGGGGGATTACTTCACGAAATGGCCTGAAGCAATCCCCATGAGAAATCAAGAAGCTACCGCTGTAGCGGAGAAACTACTTGAGAGAGTTGTCTCCCTTTACGGTGTCCCAGACGAGATTCATTCGGACCAAGGTTCAAATTTTCAATCGCAGGTGTTCAGTGACCTGTGTAATTTGCTTGGATGTGGAAGAACTAGAACCACTCCTTACCACCCCCAGAGTGATGGGATGGTTGAGAGAATGAATCAAACTCTAGAAAGCATGCTGTCTGCCTTTGTGTCCTCCAATCAGAGAGATTGGGATGTACATCTACCTTTGATGATGATGGCCTATAGGTCGTCTATCCATGAAACTACCGGGGTCACTCCTTGTGCAATGATGCTTGATAGGGAAATAAAGCTACCCGTTGACTTGATGTTTGGTGCTCCTGAAAGTATCAAACCAGACGTATCAGATTATGCATACGAACTTTCCCGTAGGATGGAAAGAGTGCATGAATTTGCTAGAGAGCACATAAAACTGGCTAGTGACAGAATGAAGAAGAATTATGACACTGGCATAAATCAGCACATGTACAAAGTTGGGGACATGGTGTGGTTGCACAATAATGCCCGGAAAAATAGACTGAGTCCAAAACTCCAAAGACATTGGAAAGGACCGTATGTAGTGACTCATAAACTCAGTGACGTAACTTACCGTGTGCAGCAGACCGCCAGATCAAAACCCTCAGTTGTACATCATAATAGACTGAACCATATCGAGGAGTAAATGGCCCATCATGGTTTACAGGGGTTACCACCGAAACCGGCGGTGATCAGGAGGTACCCTCTCCAGACAATGTGATATGTCTATGGAGGGATAAACATGAGATGACTAGCACTGATGATGACTCAACAGGGATGAGGGACAATGACCCTGTTATTGACATTGAACCTGAGGAAACGGGAGGAGAAAAACTGGTTGAAAATGTACCTGACATCTCATGCTCCCACCCACTTGAAAAACAACCGAAAAGACAACACAAACAGCCTCGCCGGTTTGGAAATGTGTTTATTACTGAATGAACATGAGTAAAATACTAATTTGTTTTCATCATTATTTTGCAGTTCATGATGTACTCCTGCAAGATTTGCGAGACGAGATGCGGCAGAGCGACATGTCCTGGAGCAGCATTCAGGGCTTGCTTGGAAATGCCTGCTCTGCCGCAGAGTTTTCCACAGGGTGACGCCTACCCACTCTGGGTGTGACGGAATAATATTAGTGGCTGTCAATACGCTGACCGGAGAGGTGGGGCCAAAAGTAGACCGGCAACTTGAGGAATTCAAAGGAGGCATTTTCCCAGACAAAGTGGAGCGAGTAAACAAAAACCGGAGACCGTACATCACCGAGAAACCGGAGCGTGCCGCTAGGCGGACCCCGGAATTCTCCTTAGACAAAGCTGCCGGTCAGCACACACCGCTCAAACCTGAAACCACCAAGCCCGCCGGACGGAGTCAGACCCCGAAGAGAAAGAGTGAGACCCGGTCTGGACCTGTGGATATAAAGAAGAAAAAGAACGTTAAGCATGAGAAGGAACCAATTGTGTGTCCTGTTGATCAGGGCACCATTGACCTAACTGTGGACGAACAGACTCCTGTTGCGCAGAGGGTCCCATCAACTGATACTGACATTCCCGTTGACCGGGACCGTAATCGGGAGGTGCCGGACACCAGTTTCACTGTGTGAAAAACAACCAAATCTACCAAATTCAAGGAGAACAAGCAGGCTCGTTCTCCTCTAAAATATACCATCTACCAGAAAACATCTTGCAGCTGGACTGCAAGAACGATCTTGAAGTGTCATCGTCAGATGAAGAATCTGAACAGGCTGGACCTGCTGGAGATGACACTACCTCTATCAACAGTATAAAGGCCACGCCTGGTAGCGTGGTCACAGAATTGGAGAGTCCACTAAAAAGTAAGGTTTTATGGAAGAACAAAGTGCGGGACACGAAGCAGGACTCAGCTTATACCGAAGCCATCCTGGATTCGCTGCAGGAACAGCAGTGGGACTAGGTTCGAAACCAGCATAAGTTCCTTACGTTTCAACCCAACATCGGTGTTTGGAATGATAGTAAATAACAAGTACAAATACCCACCGATGGTCCAGGATGGCGAAAACAATTCAGTTACCTATTTTTTTGTCCGGGAGCCTGGTTGCTTCCGGCACATACTTAACTATTTAAGGAATGAGGGTGTGGTGGATCCCGACACATTGCCATCCGAAAAACGCTATCTGAAAGAACTGAGGCGGGAAACACAGTTTTACCGCCTAGAGGACTTGACAAGGGTCATAAACAGAAAACTCAGAAATGAATATTTTGAGGAGTAGGTGGGCAATGTGTCGGGACAGGTGCTGGCACCAATGACTGTATTTATTTATTAACTTATTCACTATTTATTCTGTAACTTATTGTATTTATTATACCTAATGAGACGGCAAATACCAGAAAGCAGGGAGGTGGGAGACATTTACAACATAAAATTGAGGGAGGTGGGAGACAATCGATAAACTGAGAGAGGTGGGAGACAGCATGCAAAATGAGAACGGAAGTGGAAGACGAACTAAAAGGGGGCCAACCAAATGATGAACATGTATATATGTTTATGTTCGAGTTATGGTTGAAATTCAAAATGGAGGGCAGAGATGTGTTATTGTTTCTATGTTTTGATGAAAGATGATACAACATACTTATAGAAGAATTTGGGGACCAAATTGTTGAGGTGGGGGCAGTGTAACGGGCTATACCCCTATATATATATTCATTTATTTTTTTATTTTTTTTATTTGTTGCATAAAGTTTGATGAAGTTTTGAATTTACAACGAAGGACTCCGACTCACTTATTTTACGAAATGTTGTTGTTGTACGGAAATACTTACCGTACACAGTCGATCTATCGAGACAGAAGGTGGACTTCTTGTGCTAATATATGGTCCGAAACTTATGGTGTATGCATCAATGGATGTCGGATGACTTATCCAGGTAACTCGCAATTCATAAATCTACGGAATTATGCTATTTTTATGCACTGAAATGGAGTAACTTTCAGTCGAAAATCAGCTCGCTTCGCCATGCTTGCTGACGTGTTGTCAAAGGAGCGCGTGCGTATCTTGGGGGCTGGTCACTTTTAGCGCATCTGATTGGCTAAAGCAGGGAGTGGAAACTGAAGGTGATTTTCATTGGCTATTGCTCAGATGTTAGAGGTTAGGCAGAAAAAGTATAAATAGACGACCGGACCAGCATATAATGGCGCATTTTTAAAAAAATCGCCCCAACGGCAACTTCTAGAGATTAACCAAACGAGGGACAATTGACGATTGATGATGGCACAATCAATGTGTTTGGATCCACCGAAACCGGTGAGTTTTCGGACGTTGATATCAATTCTATCTATGAATTGATACCATCACGTGAACCACTTTATATGCAAATGGATCAAAGGCTGTATCATAACATTACGTCATACCACCGTATACGGTGGAGCACATGTCGATTTCTGATGACGAGACGACCTCAGATGAAGACGAATATATAATTGAATTACTTTCATTTTTGGACCTGGAAATTATAGGACTCTAGGAGGGATTTCACCACACAAGGTTTGGACTACACCAGATCCGGTGGTAGGGTACCTCTGGCTAGTATTTTCCCCACTGAGTGTAGTGGTTGAGAACTTTACTTCGACCAGTTGACCTATCACCACCAGATTCGGTGGTAATTCACATACATACAAGGAAAACTCACCTTTACACCAGATCCGCTGGTAGGGTACATCTGGCTAGTATTTCCCCCACTGAGTGCAGTGGTTGAGAACTTTACTTCGACCAGTTGACCTATCACCACCAGATTCGGTGGTAACTCACACACTCACAGAGATAACTCACGCTCACCCGAGATCCGGTGGTAGAGCACATCTGGCTAGTATTTTCCCCACTGAGTGCAGTGGTTGAGAACTTTACTTCGACCAGTTGACCTATCCCCACCAGATTCGGTGGTAACTCACACACATGCCAGGATAACTCACTTTTACACCAGATCCGGTGGGAGGGCACATCTGGCAAGTATTTTCCCCACTGAGTGCAGTGGTTGAGAACTTTACTTCGACCAGTTGACCTATCACCACCAGATTCGGTGGTAATTCACACTATCACAGAAATAACTCACCATTACACCAGATCCGGTGGTACTATAACTGACAATTCTGGGATGAGATGAATGGACTATTCTGGACCATTGATACAGTGAGAAGACGCAAAGTGAAAATATTAACAAAGTTATACATCCGTTTTACTGTATATTTATTTATCTGTATGGAGAATAAAATCGTTCCCGTTATATTTTAACCTGAATACAATCTCTGTTTTCTATGAGTCTGTGTTTTTGCATGTTGATCACTGTCTGGTACGAACCCGGTTGATGGTTTACAGAGTACCTAACTCTGATGTGATATTCTACCTCACTCGAATTATACCGCCTCCGAAGAGTATAATTGCAGCACTAGTGAGATACACTGGGTGCATGAGGTAGACTGTTACACTATTGCAGTCGGGAAAGCCAGCATGGATGATGTGGGCATCCAAGTGTCTGTCACCACTCCCAACCATGATGTCGCTAACCAAGTTTCTCCTACCCTTCGAAACCGTGCTGGGGCCAGATAAATCTCTCCCCCTCTATGCAGCCATGATGTGGCCGTCCATCCCCACCCGGGATCTCGAAGGAAAAATGTTTTCAGATATTCGAGTCCAAAAACTCCAAGACTGGCTCTAGATACAGCCACATGACCACCCAAGTGTCCCCGAGACAAACTATGGATATCCAAGTCCAGACGGATATTCAAATCGAAACGGATAAGTCTTGGCCTATTTCACCGATCTTGGCTCCTCTCTCTTTGAGCCCGGCATTCAGCGTACCACCAAAGAGAGTGGAAGAATTGGCCGCTGAACATGAAATATCCCTGATGCCACCAAATTTTTTCATGTCGGATTTGGCATTACAAGATGTAAAACTCAAAAGTGAGACAAACTTTCGATCCGACCATTGTCTATCTCCTCTTGTTACCGTAAATGACGCACTGCAAAGCGGCCCAACGGACCTAACAAGGAACCCACAGACCGTAAGTGAGGACTCGGATGCACCCTTGCACCTCGCCACTGTAGATTCACCACTGACATGCCCAACCAGAGAAACAGAGATAACGGACAATATTCCTGTGTCGACTGTGGGAGCAGCTGACTGAAGGTAAAGCTACAAGAATGCCACAGCATGATGAATACTCTACAGGAAAAGTTCGCGGCCATGCTCAATATCCAGCGCCCCAAGGTGGTAGACGCCTTTACGCAGACCATGCCAGCTGTAGGCCACACTATCAACTCTAGTCCTAGAAGAAGTTGAATGGACCTCGTCACAAATAACGATACTTCAGAACCGCCACAAACCCAAGGGGAAGTAGAGCGAGAGCGTTCTCCGCCGACGCCTCTAGGGGTAACCGAAACAATTAACGACACCTTGATGACACGGAATTCTTCCCGAGATTCTATGGTTTTATGAGAACAGGCCAATTTTCAGGTCTGGCCCTCGTGCAAGAATATTTTGTTGACGGCATGACATTGTACGATGTCTTGCAAGAGGATCGTACTGATATCAGCAAGGCGACATGTGTGGATGTTACCCTCCAGCTTGCAAGGGGCCTGAGAACAATCCACAGCAAGGGTGTACTCCTTAATGACATCAAGGACAACAATATTCTCGTAGACAGCCGGGCCGACATCTTCGTGGCAAAGTACATCGATGTGGGGCTGTCCACGTACAAACGAGGCCACACGTACCACTTCCAGAAGGACGATCACCATAGATGTAGACATCTGGCCCCAGAGATTAACAAAGGTCAGCCGACAACACCCTACTCGGATGTTTTCAACCTCGGTGTTGTTTTCCAGGGTATCAGGACTCTCGGAGGGGTAAGAAAACTTAGTGATATTGTTTCCTCTTGTATGTCATCTAATCCAGATCAGCGTCCAACAGTTGAAATGATTATTTCTGCAATTTCATCTGTGCTGGAACAACTGAGGAGTGATGATTCTGTATCCTCTACGTGTAGTTCAACTGATCCGAATGCACACGAGACAGTGCATACCCTTGATGAGTTCAGTCCTTCTATGGGAGAACTATCATCTGAAGTGGCCCGTGTTAACAGTGGGAGACCCGACAGTCGAAAATACTTTCAGTCTGTTAACGAAGTTGACCTCACCACAGATGATGCAGGTTATGAACCATTCTCAGATGACTTGGAAGACATGCCCTTCCATTTTGAATGATACAGCCAGGAGACTACTCTGGGGGTAAATAGATGAAATGGTCTCTTACAGCAGGTGATATTTCATTGTAGGTAACTCATAATGGGGATGGGGGTTTTTATACTGGGGTCCTTGAAGACGGGTGGTCGCTGACGTTCTCTTTCAGGATCATAATATTTGAGGAAGGATGTTGTGAATGTAACTACAGTGTATTAAGAACAATATTACTCCTTCATTATGTATACATGCTGGCTTTCATCCTAAATTGAATCATGAGAATAATCGAGAATTGTTAGCTATGAGAGAGGGAACAAATTTATCAATATACCCTAATCATTAGGCAATATACCCCAAGAGTAACGAACATGACAATAGTACACTTTAGTACGGTATATCATAGGAATTTAACCGAATACTACAGAGGTTTACTATAGTACGGTACCATTATATTAGTGTTGGATATATACCAGTTTACTGCAGTACCACAGAACTAGTATCACATCTATAGTCATTTACTATATAACCATCATACTATCGTCCGATATATATAGTGGTTTACTGTAGTAACATAAAACTAGTATCAACTCTACAGCGGTTAACTATAATACCATACTGTACAAGTATCAGACCTATAGCGGTTTACCATAGCACCATACATCAGTGGTTTTTACTTTCGGACCATGCCACACAAATATCAGATCTACAGTGGTTTACTATAGCACCATACCACACAAATATCAGATCTACAGTGGTTTACTATAGCACCACACCACACAAATATCAGATCTACAGTGGTTTACTATAGCACCATACCACACAAATATCAGATCTACAGTGGTTTACTTTCGGACCATACATCACAAATATCAGATCTACAGTGGTTTACTTTCGGACCATACCACACAAATATCAGATCTACAGTGGTTTTTACTTTCGGACCATGCCACACAAATATCAGATATACAGTGATTTACTATAGTACCATACAACCCAAATATCAGATATACAGTGGTTTATCATAGCACCATACCACACAAATATCAGATCTACATCGGTTTACTATAGGATCATACACCACAAATATCAGATCTACAGTGGTTTATCATAGGACCATACCACACAAATATCAGATCTACAGTGGTTTATCATAGCAACATACCACACAAATATCAGATCTACATTTGTTTACTATAGGATCATACAAAACAAATATCAGATCTACAGTGGTTTATCATAGCACCATACGACGCAAATATCAGATCTACAGTGGTTTACTATAGGACCATACTACACAAATATCAGATCTACAGTGGTTTATCATAGGACCATACCACACAAATATCATATCTACAGTGGATTACTAACGGAACATACAACACAAATATCAGATCTACAGTGGTTTATCATAGCACCATACCACACAAATATCAGACCTACAGTGGTTTACTAACGGAACATACAACACAAATATCAGATCTACAGTGGTTTATCATAGGCCCATGCTACACAAATATCAGATCTACAGTGGTTTATTATAGGACCCTACCACACAAATATCAGATCTACACTGGTTTATCATAGGACCATACAACACAAATATCAGATCTACAGTGGTTTACTTTCGGACCATGCCACACAAATATCAGATCTACAGTGGTTTACTATAGCACCATACCACACAAATATCAGATCTACAGTGGTTTACTATAGCACCACACCACACAAATATCAGATCTACAGTGGTTTAATATAGCACCATACCACACAAATATCAGATCTACAGTGGTTTACTTTCGGACCATACATCACAAATATCAGATCTACAGTGGTTTACTTTCGGACCATACCACACAAATATCAGATCTACAGTGGTTTTTACTTTCGGACCATGCCACACAAATATCAGATCTACAGTGGTTTACTGTAGGATCATACCACAAAAATATGAGATCTACAATGGTTTATCATAGGACCATACCACACAAATATCAGATCTACAGTGGTTTACTATAGGACCATATCAATATCAGATATACAGTGGTTTACTATAGGACCATACCACACAAATATCAGATTTACAGTGGTTTATCATAGGACAATACCACACAAATATCATATCTACAGTGGTTTACTAAAAGAAAATACAACACAAATATCAGATCTACAATGGTTTATCATAGGACTATACCACACAAATATCAGATCTACAGTGGTTTACTATAGGACCATACAACACAAATAGCAGATCTACAGTGGTTTACTATTGGACCCATACAACACAAATAGCAGATCTACAGTGGTTTACTATAGGACCATATCACACAAAATCAGATCTACAGTGGTTTACTATAGGACCATACCACTGAAATATCAGATCAATAGTGGTCTATCATAGGACCTTACCGCACGAATATCATATCTACAGTGGTTTACTATAGGACCATCCCACACAAATATCATATCTACAGTGGTTTACTAAAAGAACATACAACACAAATATCAGATATACAATGGTTGATCATAGGACCATCATACATAAATATCAGATCTACAGTGGTTTACTATAGGACCTTACAACACAAATAGCAGATCTACAGTGGTTTACTATAGGACCATACCACACAAATATCAGATCTACAGTGGTTTATCATAGGACCTTACCACACAAGTATCATATCTACAGTGGTTTACTATAGGGCCATACCACACAAATATCATATATACACTGGTTTACTAAAAGAACATACAACACAAATATCAGATCTACAATGGTTTACTATAGGACCATACAACACAAATATCAGATGTACAGTGGTTTACTATAGCACCATGCCACACAAATATCATATCTACAGTGGTTTACTAAAGGACCATACCACACAAATATCAGATCTATAGTGGTTTACTATACGACCATACAACACAAATATCAGATCTACAGTGGCTTACTATAGCACCATGCCACACAAATATCATATTTACAGTGGTTTGCTAAAGGACCATACCACACAGATATCAGATCTACAGTGGTTCACTATAGGACCATCCCACACAAATATCATATCTACAGTGGTTTACTAAAAGAACATACAACACAAATATCAGATCTACAATGGTTGATCATAGGACCATCATACACAAATATCAGATCTACAGTGGTTTACTATAGGACCTTACAACACAAATAGCAGATCTACAGTGGTTTACTATCGGACCATACCACACAAATATCAGATCTACAGTGGTTTATCATAGGACCACACCACACATATATCAGATATACAGTGGCTTACTATAGGATCATACCACACAAATATCAGATTTACAGTGGTTTGCTAAAGGACCATACAGCACAAATATCAGATCTACAGTGGTTTACTATAGGACCATACAACACAAACATCAGATGTACAGTGGTTTACTATAGCACCATGCCACACAAATATCATATCTACAGTGGTTTACTAAAGGACCATACCACACAAATATCAGATCTATAGTGGTTTACTATACGACCATACAACACAAATATCAGATCTACAGTGGTTTACTATAGCACCATGCCACACAAATATCATATTTACAGTGGTTGGCTAAAGGACCATACCACACAAATATCAGATCTACAGTGGTTTACTATAGGACCATACAACACAAATATCATATCTACAGTGGTTTACTAAAGGACCATACAACACAAATATCATATCTACAGTGGTTTACTAAAGGACCATACAACACAAATATCATATCTACAGTGGTATCCTAAAGGACCATACCACACAAATATTAGATCTACAGTGGTTTACTATAGGACGATACAACACAAATATCATATCTACAATGGTTTATCATAGGACTATACCACACAAATATCAGATCTACAATGGTTTATCATAGGGCCATACCACACAAATATCAGATCTACAGTGGTTTACTATAGGATCATACAACACAAATATCAGATCTACAGTTGTTTATCATAGGACCATACAACACAAATACCAGATCTACAATGGTTTATCATAGGACCATACCACACAAATATCAGATCTACAGTGGTTTACTATATGACCATACCACACAAATATCAGATCAACAGAGGTTTACTATAGGACCATACCACACAAATATCAGATCTGCAGTGGTTTACTATAGGACCATACAACACAAATATCAGATCTACAGTTATTTGTCAGAGGACCATACCACACAAATATCAGATCTACATTGGTTTACTATAGGATCATACCAAACAAATATCAGATCTACAGTGGTTTATCATAGGACCATACCACACAAATATTAGATCTACAGTGGTTTACTATAGGACCATACAACACAAATATCATATCTACAGTGGGTTACTATAGGACCACACCACACAAATATCAGATCTACAGTGGTTAACTATAGCACCATACAACACAAATATTATATCTAAAGTGGTTTACTAAAGGATCATACAACACAAATATCAGATCTACAGTGGTTTACTATAGGACCATACAACACAAATATCATATTTACAGTGGGTTACTATATGACCATACCACACAAATATCATATCTACAGTGGTTTACTAAAGCACCACACCACACATATATCAGATCTACAGTGGTTTACTATATGACCATACAACACAAATATCAGATCTACAGTGGTTTACTATAGGACCATACCACACAAATATCAGATCTACAGTGGTTTACTATAGGACCATACCACACAAATACCAGATCTACAGTGGTTTACTAAAGGACCACACCACACATATATCAGATCTGCAGTGGTTGACTATAGCACCATACCACACAAATATCAGATCTACAATGGTTTACTATAGGACCATACCACACAAATATCAGATCTGCAGTGGTTGACTATAGCACCATACCACAAAAATATCAGATCTACAGTGCTTTACTATAGCACCATACCACACAAATATCAGATCTACAGTGTTTTACTATAGAACGATACCATACAAATATCAGATCTACAGTGGTTTACTATAGGACCATTCAACACAAATATCAGATCTACAATGGTTTATCATAGGACTATACCACACAAATATCAGATCTACAGTGGTTTACTATAGGACCATACACCACAAATATCACATCTACAGTTGTTTATCATAGGACCATACAACACAAATATCAGATCTACAATGGTTTATCATAGGGCCATACCACACAAATATCAGATCTACAGTGGTTTACTATAGGACCATAAAACACAAATATCAGATCTACAGTTGTTTATCATAGGACCATACAACACAAATACCAGATCTACAATGGTTTATCATAGGACCATACCACACAAATATCAGATCTACAGTGGTTTACTATATGACCATACCACAGATCTATAGCGTTTTACTGTAACACCATATTGTATCAGTATCAGCTCTATAGTGATATAGAATATCACCATACAACACAAATATCAGATCTATAGCGTTTTACTGCAACACCATATGGTATCAGTATCAGCTCTATAGTGATATAGAATATCACCATACAACACAAATATCAGATCTATAGCGTTTTACTGCAACACCATATGGTATCAGTATCAGCTCTATAGTGATATAGAATATCACCATACAACACAAATATCAGATCTATAGCGTTTTACTGCAACACCATATTGTATCAGTATCAGCTCTATAGTGATATAGAGTATCACCATACAACACAAATATCAGATCTATAGCGTTTTACTGCAACACCATATGGTATCAGTATCAGCTCTATAGTGATATAGAATATCACCATACAACACAAATATCAGATCTATAGCGTTTTACTGCAACACCATATTGTATCAGTATCAGCTCTATAGTGATATAGAATATCACCATACAACACAAATATCAGATCTATAGCGTTTTACTGCAACACCATATTGTATCAGTATCAGCTCTATAGTGATATAGAATATCACCATACAACACAAATATCAGATCTATAGCGTTTTACTGTAGCACCATATTGTATCAGTATCAGCTCTATAATGATATGGAATATCACCATACAACACAAATATCAGATCTATAGCGTTTTACTGCAACACCATATTGTATCAGTATCAGCTCTATAGTGATATAGAGTATCACCATACAACACAAGTATCAGATCTATAGCGTTTTACTGCAACACCATATTGTATCAGTATCAGCTCTATAGTGATATAGAGTATCACCATACAACACAAATATCAGATCTATAGCGTTTTACTGCAACACCATATTGTATCAGTATCAGCTCTATAGTGATATAGAGTATCACCATACAACACAAATATCAGATCTATAGCGTTTTACTGCAACACCATATTGTATCAGTATCAGCTCTATAGTGATATAGAGTATCACCATACAACACAAATATCAGATCTATAGCGTTTTACTGCAACACCATATTGTATCAGTATCAGCTCTATAGTGATATAGAGTATCACCATACAACACAAATATCAGATCTATAGCGTTTTACTGCAACACCATATGGTATCAGTATCAGCTCTATAGTGATATAGAATATCACCATACAACACAAATATCAGATCTATAGGGTTTTACTGTAACACCATATTGTATCAGTATCAGCTCTATAGTGATATAGAATATCACCATACAACACAAATATCAGATCTATAGCGTTTTACTGTAACACCATATGGTATCAGTATCAGCTCTATAGTGATATAGAATATCACCATACAACACAAATATCAGATCTATAGCGTTTTACTGCAACACCATATTGTATCAGTATCAGCTCTATAGTGATATAGAGTATCACCATACAACACAAATATCAGATCTATAGGGTTTTACTGTAACACCATATTGTATCAGTATCAGCTCTATAGTGATATAGAATATCACCATACAACACAAATATCAGATCTATAGGGTTTTACTGTAGCACCATATTGTATCAGTATCAGCTCTATAGTGATATAGAATATCACCATACAACACAAATATCAGATCTATAGGGTTTTACTGTAGCACCATATTGTATCAGTATCAGTTCTATAGTGGTGTAGAATATCACCATACAAAACAAATATCAGATCCGACATTCAGTAAGCAGTCATTGTCCGTACATGATTTCCACGTCCATAAATTAATACAATCCCCAAACTCTAAGTAGGCCTAACTTCCATATATTTTCCAGCAAGAATGAAGCGGCCAATGATGCCGACAAAACATCCTGATATTCATATTGCCCTATCCGTAGCACTGAACAGTATTCTTGGATCCAAATGATTTTCAAGTACTTATCTATAGTATACTGTATCTTCGTAAATGTGACTGTTCTTTGAAGTAGCAGGAACGCAATGGCTGGGTGATGCTTAGTTGGTTCGTCGCGATATGACTGAAACAGTGTTGAAAGCGACGTTAAATCATATTCATTCACTCACTCCTTATGAACACCATGAAGATCTTCGGTAGATATGATTTTCATACGGCTCCTAGCCCAGGGAAAGAGTGAAATTAAATACAAGTTACGAAACACAGCTTGAAAGATCTTGAACATTACGGTCGTTTGGTTTTGGTTTGCTTTGGTTTGATTTGGCACTCCATCGTAGTACGATAACTAGGATAGTTATCCTCAAATTTAAGAAAAACTAAATGAATGCGCTTGGTGTTTCAGCCTTCTCGAATTATTCCTTGCAAATATGTGTTGTGATGTTTCTTTAGATCGTCAAAATTTACAAAGGAACTTGCAAATGCTACTAGACGAGATATGTATACGCTATATGCAGGCTTCCCCGAGATATTACTGTCCAGGGAACAACAATGTCGAAATGGTAACCATCTCTCGTAGAGTCGACGCGAGAGAAAGCCGTTTTCATAGTTTTTCATATTTATAGAAACAAAGGCCTAAATATGATGACCTACTTGGACTACAGAAGGTTTCTTTCAAACCAGTGAAGGTGGATATATTTCCTTCACGGTGCCACCTACATCGGTATTATCTTAAGCAAGAGGATGTCTATATATCATGTGGTGAATACGAAGAAACGGGCTTTGGAATGAAATTTACTATGCTGTAGTGAACTACTATAGTATACTATAGTGAAATATTACAGTATGCAGTAGTGACATAGTATAATATAATATGATATAGTAAAACAGTATAGTATATTATAGTAAAATACTATATACCATTATAGGAAAATCTTACAGTGGAAATACTATAACAAAGTACTGCAGTAATTCCTTAACCGTCGCCATCGGCATGTGTCTCACTAAAGGAGTCATTTCCCTTTGGCTGTATGTGAAGACCAAAATGATTGTCGCACACCCATCCCCGAATCATGGTAAACTTGCGTCTCATAAGTATGCTTTTTACAAACACTTCCCGGGCAGTCAGGGACTTAATAAAGTTAAAAACAAAAGTAAAATAATACTAAGGTACTACAGTGAAATACTGTGAAGTACTACAACATACAATAGGAAAACACTATAATATACCAGAGTGAAATATCATAGTATACTATAGTGAAAGACTATGGTATACTATAGTACTATAGTGAAATACTATAGCATAATATAGTGAAAAACTATAGTATAATATTCTGAATTAAGATGGTGAAATAATGAAGATTACAAAATTAAAGTACTGCAGTAATCCCGTAAAAGCCTCCATATGCGTGTGTCGCACTGACGGGGTCATTTCCCTTCCACTGTAGGTCAACACCAAGACGATTGGAGCATATCTACCCCACCGCACACTCCAAATCGTGGTAAACTCGCACCTCATCAATATGCCGTAATTTTAATGAATTTGCCGAGCAGTCATAGTATAATATAGTAAAATACTATAGAATAAAATAGGAAAACACTCTAGTATACTATAGTTCAAAATTATGATGTAGTCAAAAACTATGGTATCCTATACTGAAATAATATGGAGAAATAATGCAGACCCTTATAGTACAATCTTATACTGAAAATACAAAAGTAAAGTACTGTAGTAATCTCGTAATAACCGCAACCGTTATGTATTACACTAACGGAGTCATTTCCCTTTGACTGCAGGTGAACACCAAGACGATCGGAGCACACCTACCCCACCGCACACTCCAAATCGTGGTAAACTTGCACCTCATAAATATGCCGAAATTGGCAGATATTTGCCGGGCAATCAAGTAATTCATAAAGTAAAAAAAACAAAAATGAAATACCCTAGTGAAATAGAAAAAAATTCTATAAAATACAATGATATATAATAATATATATAATAAACTATATTGAAATATTATAGTATATAGTATAGTGGAAGACTATGGTATACTATAGTTAAAACCTATAGTATCATAGGGTGGAATACTGTAAAATACTATAGAATACAACAGAGAATCACTAAAGTATACTATAATGAAATACTACTCTATACTGTAGTGAAATACTACGGTCAAATAAGACAGACCATTATAAGAATGGAAATATTATAGTAATATTACTGTATAGTAATCTTGGAGCAGTCGCCATCGGCGTGTAATCCGCTAACGGAGTCATTTCCCTTTGACTCTATATGTGAACACCAAGATGAATTTAGCACACCCACCCCCAAATAATACAGACCATAACAATAATAATCGCCCGAGTCTGTATTTCCTGGCAGGGTGTTTCACAATCCAGGAATATAATTATATTATAATTTATCCCTAAAGATGACTGCAATTATTAGTCGAAACATTGTATCTTCGAATGTATCCAGAATTCACATGTTATCGTGGCAATAAGCCGCGTACTTGTGAAATGGATTGAATTAGCGAGCTGTTCCTGACTGGACTCGGTAGCTCTATCGGTAGAACAGTGGGACGGTATCCCCTAAATCGTGAGTTCGGTTCTCATCCGATCCAGTATTTTCTGGCAGCGTATATAAGCGAGCTGTTCCCGACTGGACAGGGTAGCTATATCGGTAGATAATCTATAGTGTTGTATTCTATATTATTAATTGACTGTGTATGTTATTACCCGAATACTGTGTAAAACGGCCTGTCCATACGTCATGTCGAACCCGACTTGTATTGGCCGAGTTGTATTGGCCGAGTTGAAAGCTGTATTGGCCGGGTTGAATGTTGTATTGGCCGAGGTGAATGAGTGCAGCCGTAACTAGCAGTAAGGATCGACGACTGGAGAAACAGACGACAGCAGTATTGTTAGTTCAGCGCGATGACGAGCGCAGAGCGTGTTATTCAAAGGTTCGTGGGTGGAATTTTAGAGCTTGAGGAGATATGTGGAGACGATTTAAAACGATTTAAACCTGTTACAGATCAAAAAACGGATGCTGTCACTCAAGCTCAGAAAAACAAGAAACGGCTAGTAAATGCCAATTAATAAAAATATTATGAATCAATTGTTTTCGTATAGCCTTAGTATTGACCTTCGGGTCGTCGTATTGGCCCTCGGCCTGCGGCCTCGGGCCAATACGGCGACCCTCAGGCCAATACGAAGGCAATACGAAAACAATCGATTAATAACATATAGTATTTTACCATATCACTTTTCTATTGTATATTATCGTGAAGTGCAGGTGTTCATTAGCAGGTGTTCATCACGAACTTTTATCCCTTGACCCCATGCTAAGAAATCTGCAGATGAGATATGTGGAATTTGATATGGAGAATATCGTGATCGAGCATCTTGGATACGATGAACAAGATTATCCATTTATTCAGTTCCAAAGGCGCGTGCTTCCGGAAGACAAGTAGAAACTCACATAGTGGTGTGATGGTCTCAAACCCACTTCATCAATGACATCAACCGACTTCTCCTCGTCCGACTTGTGAAATGGAATCTCTTAATGAACATCTGCACTTCACGGGTGTTCATTTCGCACAACCGTGCTAGAACGTGTAATAATTGCACGGTTAGCTCGATGTTATTGACACAAGTGTTATAGAATTGTTAATAGTCTATTATTATGCAAATTATAGATAGATGACATTTTTTGTTTTTAATACCATCCGATGCGGATATATATGTCCATGGTCATCTATGGCGGATGCCTCTAGAATTTATTGTCTCTCCTCGAATTTATTGGGTAAAAACAAACTGTTTTCCTCCATTTTAGAGAGGTGATTCTTTCTGCTAAACATTGTCAATGCACTGATGATCCGGCAGTACAACACAGCCAGAAAAATGGTGATACTTATCACCCTAAAATGGTGATGACAGCATCACCCAAAAAAGGTGTCGAGTTAGAGCCATCACCCTTTTCCACCATCACCTTAAAAGGGTAATGGCGGTCACCTTAAAAGGGTAATGGCTATCACCTTAAAAGGGTGACGGTTATCACCCTAAAAGGGTGATCAGCAATGAGTGCAAATGTTTAGGTCATCGCCCTAAAAGGGTAATAGCTATCACCCTAAAAGGCTGACGAACTGGGCCATCGCCCTAAAAGGGTGACGACATTGGACATCACCCTTTTTCATCACCTTTATGAACAGGCGTCATGAACAGGCATCATCACCATAAAAAGGTAATGGGCCATCACCCTTTTTCTGGCTGTGCACCTCTCACATGAATTCACATCTCGACACGTGAAGGTGCGAAGCACACCAGTTGTTGCCTTTCTAATCAAACGCTCATTAGGGGACTAAAACTTGGACAGTTGATAGTACAAGCGTCTAGTCCGTCATTCATAATTCAGCCGTCGTCCTTTAAAGAATATCCGCGTCCATAATCCAAAGACCTATTCCATATCCATATAACAGTATTAGCACCAAATTCGCCAGAATCGCCAATCGCCAAATTTGAGAAACTTTAGTGGAGGCGCTTGGTGGAATAGACCTGTTTTATAAGTTTCTGCAACAACGTTTTGTGACGTTGATTAAAATCATCACATTTAACACAGGATCTAGCAAATGCTACTAGGCGAGATATGTATACGCCATATGCAGGTCTCACTGGAATATTACTGTCCAGAAAGGGATATAGTTTACGATGTCGAAATTGTAATCATCTCTTTTGTCATAAAGTCGACGAGAGAGAATGCCCACTTCATTTTTGTAGAGATATAGATCTAAATATGATGTGCCTGTAGGGCTATCTGTAGTTTCCTTCAAATCCAGTGAAGGTGGATGTATATCCTTCACTGCGTCATTTATATAGCGATTATCCACAGCGAGCAGATCGTCTATATAGCGTCTGGTGAATGAGAAGAAACGGGCTTTGAATGAATCGGTTTTTGAAAGCGCCTGCAAATAGTCATATTCATAAGAGAACAGATACAGGTCAGCCAACAGGAGTGCACAATTGGTACCCATTCGAGTACCTATATGCTGCTAATATATTGTGTTGCCAAATTTCACATAGATATTTTTAATGAGAAATTCAAGCAACTGTATAAACAAAGAAACATCCCATGAATGATATCTCTTGTATGTAGTAGAGCTAAAGAATTCTTTAGACCTACTGGAGAAGTGCATATTACAAGTGGGCTCTGGTTGATCAGATTATATGGCTGCCACCTTGGAAAAACTCAAAACCTTCAAAGGTCTTCTCCGGAGGAACCACTGAACCGATCGACTTGAAACTCCGCGTACGTAATCTGTGGGTCAGAGTATTCAATTCTTCTGTAGGGTTTGTTGCTCCTTGAATCAAGATGTCCGCCATCGATCAATCAAAATGGCCGGATATTCAATTAACGGATTCGGATGGGGAAAGTGACTAAATATATTATCACGAATATGCAAAAAGTTTGCACTTAGATGGTGGATTTGCCGCCATCTTGAATTTTGTGAAAACTTTACAAATTTTGCAAGGGCTTATTCTCTTCAACCCTGATAGATACAGATATTTAGTCTGCTGCGATATATGGGAAAGGCCATAGTATGTCGCACTGAAAGTACATACCAGTGACTGGTTGAATGGTTTATCAGTCATCTTGGATTTAGCTCAAAACCTTCTAAGCTCTCCTCCTCTGGAACAGCTGAACCGATCGATTCGAAACTTGCCATACATAATCTATGGGTCAGGATCTTTATTTAATCTGTAGAGATTGTGACGGGGAATTTAAATATGTCCGCTACCGACCAATCAAAATGGTCTGGTTTTCAAGTAACGGATTTGGGCTGAGAAAGTTACGAAATATATGCTACAGGATCTACGCTGTACAATGACAACAGTAGTAGGGTCTACTTAAATTGAGTTCACTTTCACCCGGATGTAAAAATGACGTCACTTCCGGTTGGGGTGAATGAGGCGTGACCTTTGGACATGTCTAGACTTGTTTGTCTGGGGTTTTTCCCTGGCATGCCGCCATTTTGGAGCCGCCATTTTGAAGCAAAATGGCGGCTGCAAAATGGCGATTATCCGATGGTGGCGCCATCTATACACTCTGGACGCAAGGGAGACAACTCGGACTAATGATGATCAAGGCATGTACTGACCTATCTAGGCTATAGTTCCGGCAACCTTTGACCTCGAATTCTTCCGCGGTGATGCGGTCTGGTGGTGATGCGGTCTGCCTCCGCGGACAGAAAGTAGTCCCATGGGTTGACTTCCGATGTTAATGTATACAGGGAATACCTAAATAGACGTTTTGGGGTCGAGGGGAGCCCCTAGTGGACCGATGGGGTCGAGTGAGGTATCAAAGTGAAGCATTTTTGGGGGTGTGTGTGGGTGTGTTTGGGTTAGAGATGGGCTATTCACGGTTCGAATGGGTCGTGTGAGGTATCCATGTGAAGCCTATGTGAGGGAGCATCTGATGGCGTGGATGTGGGGTAGAAATAGGGTCATTCTGCGCATGCGCGGTAGCCAAAGGGTATGGACATAGACGTGTTGGGGTCTAGGTGGGCTCCTCATGGGCCTATTGTGTCGAGTGAGGTATCCATGTGAATCCTAGGTGGGGGAGCATCCACCTGGACTAACATTCACGTGGTTTGGTGGGTCTGCATGACGTCACTTCCGGTTTGGGTGAATGCTCAAACACTACCTCCAACTTTCTCGGCCCCGGCCCGGCTCCCCAGCGCGCGCGCGGGTTCTCCGGCCGCAGCGCGCGCGCGTTCTCCGGAAGTGCGCGGGTTGTCCGAAAATGGCGGATACGTTGACCGGAAAGACCCGAAGATGAACGCCATTGTGGAAAACCCCCACAGACAGGTCAGTACATGCATTCCTATGATGTTCACGCATAATAAAAGGATTGATCTGTAATCTGTGTTGTTGTTGTTGCTCTCTTTTTTGGACTAACCGATCAGAATAGTACGTATCACGGACTACACCCGACGTCTAGGCGCGCATGTGTGACATGGTCTATAAAACACGTGTCTCTGCATCCTACATCTTCATTTCTACGGTTGCAGAGCCATGACGGAGATCCAGCCCTATGCGAGTCGCATTTTACAGCATGCCACCGTGGTTAATTCACTCACGGGTTACCGAGCAGTGGTCCGGCCCATGTTTGCAGACAACGAGGGGCGACGCCAGATCCTGAACGAGTTCACAGAAGCGGTCCTCGACAGAGTGAACTCGATGGAGAGGTGTGCCATCACTCACCACTACTGGACTATGACAGCCATCCTTGATGCTCGGGCTATGGACCACGAGCGCTCACGCCGGAACCAGCGACGGCTGGTTGGCCTCACAATAGTCTGTGCCCTATTGACCCTGGCGCTGTGGCATTGACAGTGGCACCTGACTATAAATACGAGGGTCAGACAGAGTGTGTGTCATTCACCGTTCGTCATTGGATCAAGCATGTCACCAGTCCTACGAGCCATCCTCCCCCTTATACCCCGGGTGGGGTTACACGTCTATGAAGATAAAGTCACCCTCGTGGAAGACCGTGGAGATGTTTGCTGGTCGCGCGCTGAGACCGTATCGAATACGGTTACGCTACATCGTGACGGCTGGACCAAATTTAAACGGGTGTTGAGCGGCGAACTCGACGGACACCTCATCCACATAGACAATGCCATCTACGTACACCGTGGACCCTTCTTCCCACGCCTGGGCCGCTACCAAGACCCTACGCGAGGCCTCACCCTAGACCCCGATCTGTGGACAGCCTTCGAGAAAGTGGTGCCTATCGTGGACCAGCTGTTTACACCGGACGAGCGGTCATCAAACGAGTTGGAGTGGGCTCGTGCCCTGAGAGAAGCAGCGGCAGAACCCAATGAACAAATGTCTAGCCATGAACCAGACGACGATGCCATTGATTACCCGGCTAGACTCAGTCAGCCCAGTGACATGACCACCCGATCCTTTGATCTCACGGGGTTCTCCCTATAAATACGAGAGACAGTCAAATCTGGTACCATTCACGTACTGACCATGACGGAGCATATAATACTGGCGTATCTCAGCTTAACCCCCGAGGTTTTCCTGCACGTGTATGCGGATAAGGTCGATATCATGGAGGAGGTGGGAGACATCTGTGATGCAGACCCTACACAACCGTGCCCGGCCCACATTCGTCTGTCCCGGGAGGGCTGGACCAAATTCAAACGGGTGTTGTCTGGTGAACTGGACGGCGACCTCATCCACTTGTGTCACGATGTGTATATCCGACGCGGCCCTTTCTTTGCTCAATTGGCTCGGCTAGATGGAGGTACAGTGCATTTTACCCTTCACCCTGATCTATGGTCTGCATTGGCAGATGCCGTGGTAGATGTGGATCAAGTGCTTATCAAGCGGTCATCAGACGAGTTGGACTGGTCATTTACCATGGACACTGTGGAAGCCAACGAAGAAAATCAGAAAGAATCTCCGGCCCAAGACATACCCGTTATAAATAAACGATAGAGCCAGGGTCCATCATCATTTGTCACCATGAAGCGCTGGGAGAAGGTGTTGGATAACTTATACTACAGTCCCGACAGTCCGGCGGCCTATAGTGCATTGTCGGCTCTCTATCGAGCAGCCAAACCCCAGGGGATACAACGTGCCCAAGTCCGAGATTGGTTAAGAAAACAAGACACCTATACCTTACATCGATCTGTCCGTCGCCATTTTCTACGGAACCGGGTCATCGTGGGAGGAATAGATGCCCAGTGGCAAGCGGATTTGGTCGATATGAGCGCCTTTGCCAAACACAACGATGGGAATCGGTATATCTTGACGTGCATCGATATCCTATCCAAGTATGCGTGGGTGGTGCCCATCCGGACGAATACGGGGGCGAATCTCATAGCGGCGTTCAAAGATATCTTCAAGACCGGGCGCAAACCTTTGTATTTGCAAACCGACGAAGGCACAGAATTCCTCAACAGACCGTTCCAACAGTTTCTGAAAGTCCAGAAGGTGTTTTTCTTCCATACGTACAACGAGACCAAGGCTTCCGTGGTGGAAAGGTTCAACAGGACATTCAAAGGCCGCATGTATAAATATTTCACCTATAAGAATACAAGGCGGTACATCGATGTTCTCCCGAAACTTGTGAGGGGTTACCATCGAGCCTATCATCGGAGTATAGAGAGAGCCCCCATTACCGTGACCCAACGCAATGAAGCCCAAGTCCGGCGTGTCTTGTACCCCAGGCAATCACAGCGAACACCGAAGGCGGTGTACAAGGTCGAGGACCCTGTACGGATCAGTAAAGTCAAGGGCAAGTTCGAGAAAAGTTACTTGCCCAACTGGAGCGATGAGCACTTCCTGATTAAACGGCGCCTACCCCAACAGCAGCGAGTCTATGAACTGGAAGATCTTCAAGGGGAACCGTTGCTAGGGACGTTTTACGAGATGGAATTACAGCCTGTCGTAAAAACACAGCAACACTACGCACGGTGGAGCAGATTTTGAAAACGGAACGTCGACGTGGCAAACTATTTCATTTCGTCAAATGGCAAGGCTGGCCCAGTTCCTTCAATTCCTGGGTCGCTGCCAACCAAGTGAAACGACTATAAAGCCAGACACCACTACCGTCATCCTTCATTCCACGTTCGACCACGGTGCTATGGACAAACAGCAGCTGCCTCTGAACACAGCGTCTCCCAAAACGCGCAAAGCGCAAGTGGGCTTTGTGGTGATACTGCTAACCCTGCTGAGTGTGTTGTACGGAGGTGTGTTTTACGACGTAGCCTATGTCAGCATGCTACTTAACCAACTGAGAACACCAGCCATCAGTGAAACCAGTCTACAGAGAGCACCAGTCAACCCCGTATCGAGCCCAGTCACCACCACACCCCGTGTACAAGCCACGTCGAGCTCCACACCAAGCTCAACATCTACACCAAGTACACCCAGTACGTCTGAAGACCCACCGGATTTCATCCCTCACAGTGAACAGACAACGACGACCGACGTTGTACCCACCACCATCATCACTCGCAGTGAACAGACAACGACGACCGACGTTGTACCCACCACCACCACTCCAGTTCACTCGCACGAAATTTACAAGAGCGGGTTACCACGACAACGGATACACCTCGAACCATGGACCCTCGGTGGCAGCATCCCTTCACGTGTCTCATCGCAGGACCGACGGGCTCCGGCAAAACGCACTTCGTCCGGAAGCTCCTTCAACACGCCGACAGCATGATCACCCCACCCATTGGCCGAGTCGTGTGGTGTTATGGAGAATGGCAGGAAGCGTGTGCAGCAATGCCCCACATCACGTTCGTGGAAGGCCTACCCAACCTGGCCGATTTGGAACCCGACACCTTGGTGGTTCTGGATGATCTCATGGCGGAGACGGATGCGCGACCCAACTCTTTACCAAAGGCAGCCACCATCGACGACTCAGCATCATCTACATTGTGCAGAATCTGTTCAGTAAAAACAAAGAACATCGGAACATCAGCTTAAATGCCCACTACCTGGTGGTCTTCAAAAACCCGAGAGATACCACTCAACTGCTGCACCTGGCGAGACAGATATATCCCGGCCGCACACCGTTTGCGTTGGAAGCCTTTAAAGATGCCACAACCCCTCAGCACGGGTATATGCTCTTCGACCTCAAGCAAGCCACCCCCGACCACCTTCGACTACGGACCGGCATCTTTCCCGGAGAGACCCACCACGTGTACATACAAAAATAATGTAAACACATCGACAGTGGCGCCCCCAGCTGGAGTGTGTGTTTGATGATGGGGATAATAAAAAGAATGAATACCACAGCATGGTTGACTTTGTCTCTGTTCTCTGAAGTAGATAAAAAGAGCAGAGTTGTGGGTTCTAGCATTAGTTGTACACGCTCCCACGCTCCGTGTATTGAAGACGGCCCCACCCGAGTTAGTCCGAACCATTGTACGCGGTGCGGACCCTGACCGTGTACGCTGTCTGTGCGAGATCGGGTACAACCTGTTAAAAGGCAACGTACCACTGACTCCGGCTCAGAAGACCAAGTTGGCCAAGCATAAGACAGGTCTCCGAACCCTAGTCCAGAAGCGGGTCCCTCAAACACAAAAGAAAAAGGTGTTACAGAAAGGCGGCTTTCTCGGGGCCATCTTAGCACCGTTGGCCGCTTCCGTGTTGGGTCCAGTATTGGGTGGACTCTTCGGCCGACAATGAACCACACGAAAAAAATGGTCCTCGTCGAACCACGGTTCCTTCAAAACCTCCAATCGCCCTACCCTGTTCCACCTACGGTGAAGACCATAAACACCCTCGATGGAGAGATGCAACAGATCTTACAGAGACCGGGGTTAAGCGACAGTGAGAAAGTACAACGGTACAATGAGACACTTCAACGGTACATGACGTTCATGGACCAATACAAAACCCTCTCTACCCCACCACCACCACCACCACCACGTGACACACCGCCGACCTCAGCACCGCTCCAACAGCCGCCATTACCAGTGGTAGCACCCACAGCCCCACAGTGGGTGGAAGACGAAGTGCTGAAGAGTGTACCTGCATCGTTCAAGAAACAAGCTGGCCTGGTATTACAACGAATGAAACAGAATCCTAACATGACTTGGAATGATAAAGGTGAACTCCTGGTACAGAATCAGGTGGTCCCGGTACCCACATGACGGATTTAGTGAATGACCTGATGCGTAAACGCAGGTCGCACACGGATCCTCGACGATGGAAGGTCTTCGCTCAAGGCTTGAAAGACATGCATGTACCACAGGAATTGGTGGGGAACCCCCACCGCTGGGCCTTTATGCAGCGAACCCAGCAATCACCGAGTGGGCCACTACCTTCTTGGGAAGCCGAATGGGAACCGGAGTCACCCCCCAAAACACCACCACCACAACGGGCACCTTCTTTTCAAACCTTTAAAAAACCATCCTTGATCAGGACACCCCACATCTCCAGAGCCGTGACACGTAGCAAGTCAACGCGACGAACACGATGCCGGACACAACCGCCCAAGGCCTGGAACACCTATTAAAACCAACAGCAGCAGCAGGACAGCTCAGTCGCCATGTTTTACCTCACCCTACCCAGTAACAGTTCGCTGGATGTGTTTCCTGACAACACCGTGGCCAAGTACGTGACCCAGTTACCGCAACCGTTGCATTTACCTGGACGATGGGAATGTGGCCTCGTGGATATCCAATACCCTTACTCGTGGTACAACGTGCGAGCCAATGAAGTGTGGTACGAGGTGCCCTACGAAGGAAAAGACACCCGACTCACCCTCCCCGAAGGCCAATACGATACTCCCAAGGAGTTCATGGGTGGGCTGTCAAGACTGTTGCATTATAAGGCTCTACGGGAGGTCACGAATACTTCAAAACCCATCAAAGACTATCCCTTCAAGAATCACGTGGACTTCGATTACAACGCACACAACGCACAGCTTATCGTCGCCGCCAACGCGAGTGTCGTACTGAGTCCTATCCTACAGCAAATGCTGGGTTTCGATCTACGGACGTTCGCTGATCCCACCGCCCACCAAGGCGAGATCCCGATGGATATGAAGTCGGGTATGTACGGACTCTACGTCTACTCGGACGTGGTGGACAGCCATATTGTGGGCGATATCAACACACCTCTGTTACGGGTGGTGCCCATTAAAAAGTTGTATGGAGATCAAGTCACCCACAGTTTCACCCACATGCTCTACCTGCCCGTACGACAAACCCGCATCAACACGATCACGGTGGATATAAGAGATGACACGGGACGACCGGTGGCATTCGAACGCGGGAAAGTGGTGGTGACACTTCATTTTCGACAAGCACGTGCTCCCCACTTTGTATAATGAAGGTGCCTTACGAGTGCGATGCACGCAGCTATATGGACTATTATGCCCAACAGGCCGGGGGTGGCTTTCCGGTTTTAGTGGTGCACGCATGCAACGTGGACATGGACTGGGGAACATACTCGGGAGCATCGTCAAAACGTTCCTGCCCTTGGTGACGCGTGGGGTGAAAGCAATCGGCAAACAAGCGGTACGCAGTGGACTGCAAGTGGCCAGTGATGTCTTGGGGGTACGGCACCCAAAGAAGCCTTGAAACGGCGGGCCAAAGAAGCGGGAGGCGTCTTGGTGGCCAAAGCACAACGCACCGTAGGGAATAAAAGACCTGCCCCACCGAGACCACGCACCAGTCGACGACCGACCCAGCGACGACGCACATCGAAGATCCGGGATATCTTTTCTTAAAACATGTCCTTGATCCACGCCGAGTCCTGCCCCTCCACCAACAGTGAATTTGATTTGTGGACCGTGCCGCCCACACAGACCAGTGCCGAACAAGGATTATGGGTGGAGCATCTCCCGCTGTCCAGCATCAGCGCAACAGGGCCCATCGAGTTCACCATCAGTAATGCGGATACGGCCTATGTGGATTTAGCCCATACCTACTTGTATGTGAAAGCCAAGATCGTCAATGGAGATGGCACCAGAATCGCCGACCAAGCAACGGTGGGCCCGAAGAATCTCTGGCTGCACTCGATGTTTCAACAGGTGGATATATTTCTCAGCGACAAACTCATCAGTGACTCGACCAACACGTACCCCTATCGAGCCTACATCGAGACGCTGTTGTCCCATGGACGAGAGGCTAAAAAATTTCAACTGACAGCCGCTTTATTCTACCAGGACAAAGCCGAGCACATGGGCGCAGAGAACGACAATACGGGATATAGCAAACGGAAGGCTTTGACCGCGAACGGCGTCGCGGTGGATCCATGGGTCGACTGCACGCAGACATGTTCATGCAAGACCGATACCTCTTGAACAAGATCCCCATCAAAATCCG